>QFFB01002163.1:0-18082 GCA_003316465.1 Ramaria cf. rubripermanens | reverse complement strand
AGTTTTTAAAGGCTCCTCGGAGTTTGAAGCTTTTAGATGTGTTTCGTTTGATTTTCCTTCACCGGACAACTCCTGCCTTTACCGTGTTGAAGCGGACTCCTCTGATGTGGCCACCAGAGCAGTCTTGTCCCAGCAATCCTCAGACAGTGGTGGGAAGTGGCATCCAATTGCCTTCTTCTCCAAAAGCCTCAGTCCAGTCGAACGGAACTATGAGATTCATGACAAAGAGATCCTGGCAATCATCCGTGCACTGGAGGAGTGGAGGCACTACCTCAAGGGCACTCCATGCCGGTTTGAGATCTGGACAGACCACAAGAACCTTGAGTACTTCCGCACATCCAAGAAGCTAAACCGATGGCAAGCTCAGTGGTCCCTGCACCTGTCCCAGTTTGACTTTGCACTCCACCACCACCCGGGTTGCTCCATGGGCAAGTCCAATGCACTATCCCGCCGTGCAGATCATGGAAGCAGGAGCAAAGATAATGCAGACATGACCATGCTCCCCCCAGCCCTCTTTGCAATCCATGCCCTCGAAGGAGTAACAGCCACCGGAGCAGAGGCAGAGACACTCCAAGACATCCAGAGGGAGGTCCAAGATGGAGAGAAGGAAGAGTCGGTGGTGAAGGCAGTGGAAGAACTCCGGAAGGGACACTCAAAGTCGGTCAGGGCAGCAGAGTGGTTGGAGCGTGAAGGCCTAATCCACTTCCAAGGCAAGGTCTATGTTCCAGATGGAAGAGACCTCTGCCGATGCATCATGTCCCAACATCATGACACCCGAGTGGCAGGACACGCTGGCAGATGGAAGACACTGGAGCTAGTTGCCTGGAATTACTGGTGGCCACAGATGTCCCGTTACATTGGTCAGTATGTAAAGACATGTGACCTCTGCCTCCAGACCAAACCCAACGGCACCCACCTGTCGGGGAGCTTGTTCCGCTCCCAGTCCCAGAGTTCCAATGGGACACCATCAGTGTCAACTTCATCGTCGAACTCCCGGAGTCCCATGGCTATGATGTGGTCATGAATGTTGTGGACTCAGTAAGCAAGGTGTCTCACTTCATTCCGATGCACACAACAATCACTGCCTTCGGTACGGCCCACCTGTTCCTCACACATGTCTGGAAACTGCATGGACTTCCGAAGCAAGTTGTCTTGGACCGAGGTCCACAGTTCGTAGCGGAACTGACACGAGAGCTCTACTGCCTGCTCGGAATAAAGCTGGCCACCACTACGGCCTACCACCCACAGGGCGATGGACAGACGGAACAGGTCAACCAGGAACTGGAGCAGTACCTCTGCCTCTTTGTCAATGAGAGGCAAGACGACTGGGATGAGCTGCTTCCGCTGGCAGAATTCCAGTACAACAACCATATACATTCCGCCACACAGCAAACTCCCTTCATGCTCAACTCCAGACGACACCCGCGGATGGGATTCAAACCACACCAGGCCGAGTCCCGGCTGGAAACAGTCAATGAATTTTGAGACCGGATGGACTCAACCCTCACGGAGGCCAAGTCAGCTCTTGCAAAGGCCAAGGACGACATGGCACGGTACTATAACCGGCACCGAGTTCCAGCACCGGAGTACCAAGTCGGAGACAAGGTGTACTTGGATGCAAGTGACATCCGCACTACATGCCCCTCGCAGAAGCTCGCCCACCATTACCTCGGCCCCTTCATGATAATGCGGAAGGTTGGCTGGAGCGCGTATCACCTCCAGCTTCCAGCTTCCATGTCCCAACTCCACCCTGTCTTCAATGTAGTAAAGTTACTTCCAACTCCGGACAATCTGATCCCAGGTCAGAGGGCTCACCTGCCGCCCCTGCCAGAAATAGTGGATGGAGAGGAACACTATGTGGTGGAACGAATTCTAGACAGCTGATTCACAAGGGGTCACCTCCAGTTCCTTGTGAAATGGGAAGGGTACGGGTACAAGGAAAATTCATGGGTTCTGGAGCAAGACATCACTGCCCCGGACAAACTCTGGGAGTTCTATCGGACACACCCTGGTGCACCACACCGAATTCGCTCAATGGCCTTCCAATCCCTCATGTCCCGTGCTTCGAGGACACAGCACACTAGAGGGGGGGTGATGTCAGGGGACACCCCATTTCCCACCTCTGAAGTTCCGGAGCTACAACTCCAAAGCCCCACACTTCCACACCTCCGAAGCTCCGAAGCCTCAAACTCCAAAACGTCGGAGTTTTGAACTCCGAAATGTCAGAGTTTCGAACTCCGACCCACTTCCACTTTCAGAGCAGCTCTGGAGGTAAAATGACTCACATACAACATCCAGGGTCAAGTGGAGATCCGCAGCATGCAGGGTTGGTACGTACTGAGCGACGACCCTGACTGTAGTTGAACATAGTATAATATGGGCTCACTGGCAGTGTGGGACCTTAGACTTTTCTCTTTGGTTTTCCCCTCTGTCAGGTGAGATCCCCTCCCATTGTATGTCTACTTGATTTATGTAGACTTTGGTTTTCCCCTCTGTCAGCCTGTGTGATAGGGTAGTTTCTGCAGTGCACGAGGGTTGCCCTTACAGACACAGTGTGGCAGGTCAGCAGATGGCAAAGTGGAATAGCTGTCTACCACCCCAAAGGATATACACCTTGTAACAGGTACATTGCTCATCTACTTGAGGCCATGCACCTCAATCAAATCAACCTGCTGCATTCTCAAGTTGAGAATGCAATTGACAAGGCCTGGCCACCTTTGTTCTGTGATATCCAAAGTGATGCAGAACACTGCATCCAAGAATGCATTGATGACCTTAAATCTGAGGTTAACAATTTAAAAGACTCTCCACAAAGTGAAGAAGTCCCTGGAAGAGGCCCAGGCCACACTTGACCATGAGTATGACCAAGTTGCCCACCTTGAGTATGAGCTCAAGGAATCAATGTCCCACTTAGCAATAATGCTGAGCAACAACCCCATGCCACTACTCTCATGAGTAGTGGAGAGACCACAGCCTCTATTTTAACCAGAGGCAGGGCCAATGTCACATCCAGATAGCCCCGGCCTCACAGGCAGGATAACACCTGCAACCACAGACACATCTGACATGTTTGATGTGATGTTTAGGCCAATCCAATGGCTGTCAGACAATGATGCACTGGCCACAGCTCCTTGACCTACCATCTTGAAGAGACAGCAGAAAAAAGGTTATAGTCCCCAGGTCAAGATATGGGGAATCAGCAGGACTAGATCTCAACAGAGACTACCTGGACTGCATGCTAGGTAATGGCCTTAATGACCCTGCCCTCATAACAGAGAGGGAGGCGGCAGTGAGGAAGTATGCAGCCAAGCAGGCCTGTTAAGCCCAGGCCCAGCATCTCACTGCCTCTCCCAGGAGAGGCAGCACTGCCAATCCCCACAAACATCCCCAGTGTGGGGAAACACTTACCCTATGGGGAACCCCCCCCCCCCCCCCCCACCTCCATATCCCTCACAGGCCACCTCCAACAGCCCCTGGGCTGCTCTTCCCCAAGATGGGCAGAGTGGTACCATATATGCTCCATATAGGAGCCATCCTTTGTTATGATGGTTGATTGCACAAGGCAGATTCCTGGTTCTTCACAAACATGGGAGCAGCACACATGCCTTTGCCACATGTGAGAACTGGCCAAAGAACTGAAGCAAAGTTGCTTTGAGATCAAGCCCAGGACAATAATCTTTTCACCATTCTCGATGTTTCCTGAAGCGCTACCCTTCTGTTTGCTGCACCACACGATGGAGAGAATGAGATGATGTTGAAAAACTGTCCGAATCAAATCCAGTCCATATTGCCACCTCCGCAAATCTCGATATTGCGCTCAGTGAATATTTCCCCACTGTAGACATCTGATTGAAAGATGAAACGCTCCGCGGGCCCTCGAATGCCTGCAGTCCAGCTCGGGGCTTTCTCGTGGCGCTCCTTCGTGAACAAGACGAATTGTTCGCGGTTCAAAGAGCGCATAAGTTTCCTCGAGTAAGAGTTAGTTACTGCATCGCTCCCCATCCTCAACAACCCCAGATCGATCCGCTCATTGAAGCAAATGGCCATGATCTCTGCGAAGCCTGCGAGAACAGCATACCGCACGGGATCGGGATCATTCGGATCGGGTATGTCTTCCACCTTCCATGACGTCCGGTCCCAGAAATACTGGGTTTCATATCCAACTTAAAGAGGTCGCTTGATCGATGCCCATTCATAAATGCGAGTATCGCGGTCACGGAAAGGCCAAATATAGCGTGTATCGGGGATGCCAGCATCGTTCATTCTCTGCTGGACGATGGAGGGATCAGACAGGATGGCCATGGGTGACAGAGGCACGGGGAGAGGGAAATATAAAGGGTATGGGCGAATCATGATCAGGAACGATCGAATTGGATGTGGACTGCGAGTGATGACTCGGAAGGGGTTGGGGATTGTGACGAACAGCGCCGCTTGAAGTGGTGATATGATATAGGTTTTGAAGGGCGAAAGAGCACGGTATGCGAGGATGCGCAGAGATTCTACGAAGATCATTGCTGTTGTTACTTGTCAGGTAGACCTAGTTAGTGATGCTTACAGTAAATTACATAATATTCATATACCTTCGAGCCGAGACGAAAAAGAGAGCACCACACGCACGATCCAAGGAACAACGAGCGGACAAAGGGTACTCAAAATAGAACAGCTCTTGTGGAGCTATGCAGCTTTTGATCGAAATAACGGAACAACAGGAGAGTGTAGAGAGAGAGAGATCAATAGTGCTCGAAGCGCCGGGCGCTTATGGTGCACTTATGTAATCGTACCTAAGCATATGCGTCGCCCAGAATATGATAAATTTACGAAAAATAAAGAATCACTGTGCGAACAACCGTTTATGTGAGTCAAGTCAAAAGACACATGACATAAGCCAAAAAATGAAAGCGGGGAAGGAGAGAGACATCTACTGTCATCATTCAAGTCATATATTCTCCAGCGCAGTCATTGCAACGTTGTATAGCTCCCTGCGAGTCGACTCATCAGCGTCAACATGAGTATCTTGTGTAAATAAGTGAGAGGAACGCACATAACCTCACATGCCCGTGAGTGTCGCTTGTAGCTAGCATGCCCCCCGTAGGACTCAGGTCGACAGAACGAACTACCCCTGCGGACATGCACACACACATCGAGAAATAAGAAACAAATCGCACGCAGGCATGCATACAAACGTGCTGTGACGTACCCACACCCATGTGGCTATGAAGCACAAATTGCGCTTCCCCCGTGCGCAGGTCCCAGAACCGCACGGACTGGTCAATCGAACCCGATACGACCCACCGGTTGTCGTGCGACACAGCGACGGATAAAATGTCACTCTACGCCCACAAGCATCAGCATCAAGGCCCGTGAGCAGTGAATATATGCAGTTGCGGAAACAAGCAAAGGAATTTAAGGTAAAAAGAAATGTAGGCGGAATGACCTGCCACGCACCTTATGCCCTGTAAAGCCAACAGTACACACACACCTTGTGTGACTCTGCACCAAAACCCCTGCACCTGCACCTCCCCTGTTATACAGCGACCCTCTCTGCGCACTCCTTAACAACGGCGTCAAATCCCAGTGCTTCAACGTCCGGTCGGTGCTCCCACTAATGAGCCCCTTGCCGTCGGGCGTGAATGCTACGCTGTACACGCGGTGGCTGTGACCCACGAGGCGCTCGACGAGTTGCCCTGTTTGGACGTCCCAGATGCGCACGATGTCGTCTTGGTAGCCCGCAGCGACGAGGCGCCCGTTGGGTGAGATGGCGACAGAGAATACGCCAGCATCGACCTACATAATTGCACAACCCAACGAAGACAACATAGAACATACCAAGCAAAGCAACATCGCCCATAAACACAATAACCATGCCACACGCGACGATGTGACAAGAACACTCACATCCAAGGGCGCCGTGATCGACAACGTATCATGCTGCCCGGTCTCCATGTCCCAGATGCGCACCGTGTTATCGCTGGAGCCGGACACGATGAAGCAACCATCGCGCGAGAAGTCAAGGGAGTGCACCCATCCTTGATGATCCTCGAAGATGGCGAGGATGCGCTTGTTAGCAATGTCCCATATCTGATGGTGACATGCGGCGAAGGGATGTGCGGGTGACAAAAGAAAAATGTGCAGGTGAGGGGAAATATATTCGAGATGGATGATAGCGGATTGCGGGAATAAGACGGAGTCAAGGGGTAGGCCAAAAGGTAAATGGAGGATTTCAGAAAAAGAAGTGAAGAAACACGCACTCTAATCTTGTGGTCGGAAGCGCCCGTCACGAGAAGCATCCCATCGGGACTAAAGCACACGCTGGTGATGTAGAAGAACTTTTCAGTGCTGTGACTGAGGACACTAGTGCGAGGGTAGTCAGTGTGGAGCGACGAGGAAGCAAGGCAGAGCGGGGTCAATGCAGATGGACGAAACGAAAGAATAGGCGACACTCACCACGTCCTTGCCCCGGTGGTCGCGTCATATATTTGCGCCGAGCGCCTGCACACAGTCGCGAAGTACCGTCCGTCGGCTGAGAAGTGGACAGACCCTACGGAGCTAGGAGGTTTGTCTTTAGTACGGAACCACTAGATGGGTGTAAGACGAGCGAGTGATAAATCAAGGCAAGCATAATCCATACATAACCCCGCCAAACCCAAGGGAAAAAAGGCAATGGCCCAAAGCTCCCCTGAAACAAAGAGTCAACTCACCAATACTTGTGATTATGCTTTAGTGTATGCATTAAAGTTATATCTACTCGACGCTGTGGGACATGCTTGCTGAAGGTTGCAACCCAGCCTGAGCCCTGTTGTCAAAGAAGGGAATGAGTGAGCGGATAGAAGGATGGGTAGGCAGAAAGGAGGGAAGAGGTATAGCAACGGCAACACACCAACTTCAACTCTGGTGGCGCCATGCTCGGGTTCTTGTTAGGCACCGCCGCGGCCGTCTCCAGCAGAAACGAGACAATCGTATCATGACCATTCGCCACTGCCGCCTGCACTGCACCACCATAATATCCGCCTTGCGCATTGACATCGGCACCGTTCTCTACCAGCAACCGGACAATCACATCACTCCCCTCTACCGCCGCTGCCTGCAGTGCATTGTTATAAAGTCCGGCTTGGGTATTCACATCTGCACCCTTCTCTAGGAGCAATCATCCTATCACGACCCCTTATCGCCGCCGCCTGTAGCACGCTACCATAATATCCCCCTAGAGCATTCACATCTGCGCCCTTCTCTAGCAGCAGTAGGACAGTTGTGACGCGACCATCCGACGCCGCTTCCTGCAGCGCAGTACTCTGACCAATTCCTCCGTGAACATTCATATCCTCTCCCTTCTCTAGAAGCAGCTGAACAATCGTATCGTGACCCGCTGACGCCGCCGCACACAACGCACTCTTATAATACCCGGCCTCTCCTTGAGCGTTCATATCTGCGCCCTTCTCTAGGAGTAGCTGAACAACAGTATGGTGGCCGCTTAACGCCGCCCTCTGCAACGCATTGCCATAACGTCCGCCTTGCGCATTCACATCTGCGTCCCACTCTAGGAGCAATAGAACAATATTATCATGACCCACTGATGCCACTGCCTGTAGCGCATTCCCATGCTCTCCTCCTTGAGCATTCACATCCACCCCCCCCTCTAGGAGCAACCAGACAACCCTATCATGACCCTTTATTGCTGCCACATGCAGTGGGGTGCTATAGCACCCTCCCTGTGCATCCACATCCAAGCCTTTCTGCAACAGGTGTTGGCATGCTCTTTCCAGCCCCATCTCAGCTGCAATATAAAGAGAACCCATCCCAGGCAATTCCCATGGCTTAAGCTGATGGTAAAGCCACAGCCAGTTGGCATAAATAGCATTTGTGGGTTCCAGGAGTGTCATAATCAGTCCATGTAGATCATCAGAGTCACCAGCCAGATCCAACTCAGTATGACCCATCCAGCTCCCTGCAGCATAGCGAGATAGTGGATAGGACCTGAATGTATTCCAGTTTACACTGTTATTCTGGTCAAATTGCAGCAGGTATGCCAGGCAAGTTTTCGCAATGAATACGTCTGCAATCTTTTCGGTAAAATGATAACGTGAAAGCGAGGCTGCGCTCGTGCGAAGGTATTCCGAGATCAGATATTCTCGGACGGAGAAATGAGTCAATCTAACCTCTCCTCCTTTGGTGAAGAGTACCCTGTCGCCATGGTGGTCAATACTGCCCGAATCGCTGCTGCCCTCGTAGTCGTCATCCTCTGCAATGACATTATCACCGCAGCTATCATCCGTGTTGCCGTCAGCAGCATCGTCGTCAATACTGCCCTCATCGCTGCCGCTCTCATAGTCGTCATACTCTGCGTTGCTGTCACCACTGTAGCTATCATCCGTGTTGCCGTCAGCAGGGTCGCTGTCCTCAGAGTTGCTGTCCTCTCGGAATGTAATGGTGACAAGACTGGAGCATATGGTCAGGATGTCTCGTGGATCCCGAAGCCGCCGACGTCGGTCGAACAGAGGTCCATCTTCTGCGTCAGGATCTGTAGCGAGTACTTCCACAGCCTCCTCGGTCGATAACGTGCCGAAAGAGAAAGCCAACCATTGCAGTAGGCGCAGAGCATCCCGCCTATCGTCCTCGTCGATGGCCTCAAGAATTCGATCGTAGGTCTCGTACAGCGTCTTTGGCAGACGCGTGAGTGCTTTCTCAAGTGCTGCGGGAGTTCGGCACTTTCGTAACGCATCCAGCTGACAGACAACCCAGCGGAACCTTCCCATTCTGTCAGTAGCTATTTCAAAATCATCAAATGACCCTTACATTCCATGCGCACCATCAATCAAAGTAGTTTTCACCATCTCCTTCTCCTCCGGCAAGCACATACAGAACTTGATATCCTATTCGACCGTTCTGGAGACATGAACTCGGATGTCACCGTCAATGAGACTCTCGCCCTTTTGCACCTCATGTGAAACCAAACCACTCAGCGTTTCTTCAATGTCGCGTTCTTTCCGACTCGTCGCCAGTAAGTGTAATGTGTATATTCCTAATCGTGGATTTATCCGATCGCTGTCAGAAACCTAGACCGTTCCGGACATTCGTCAAGCGCATCAAAGACGATATACACCGCATGGAAGCTCTCGATGATTGACTTTAAGGTGACCATCAGCTCCTCCTGAGCCGGGGCCCGGCGGATACCAGCGTCCTCCTTCTTAGAGAATAGTGACTCCAGGGCGTGGGGGGTGCTCGCGCATTGGACAGATAATTGTTCGATCAGAGATCGAAGCACGGCATTCGCCAGGGTGTCCTTGTTGTTGAAATCAAAGTAAAAAAATGCCATTCCAATGGAGGAGTCGAAACTGCAGTGGCGTAAAAGATCTTCAATGATGGTCGAGCTTGACGCATCCATTCGTTAGCATGATAGATGGAGATCTGGACGAATGTAATGTACTTACCATAAGATTGTTTTTCCCGCGCCAGCTGTGGCAGCCTATCGGTGGAAAGCACAATAAGCCGCTGAATGGACGCACGTATACCGTGGAGCCAAAGGAACGAGTGAGGGGCCTCTCGCCATTCCCTGAAGTGTTCTCCTTCGACAAACCATGAACCGGTCGTCTCCCGGCGCATGTTACGGGCATTTATATGCATTGATTGGTGATCAGGAGCTGCCAGCCAGTTATAAATATTCTGACGATGTTCTTCTACAAAAAAAAAAAATAGTCAAAAGTAGCCTGCCCACTGTAACACGCAATAGGGACTCCACATACGCAATTGGGCCCGCTCAATTGATTGGCTAATCTGATCATTCTGTCTCTGTAGGGATTGGACATTGCTTTGTATCACACCAGCGACATCCCCGATGCGCGATTCTGCCTGATCGATCGACTGACTTATCTTAGCACTCTGTTCTTGCAAGACTTCGACACCACTATCTATCTTCAGCGTCAAGCGCCTGCCAAGAAGATCAGGATCGTACTGAAGGTAGAAGAGGTAACGCACGTCTGATCTACGTCCATAGCCGTAGTCAACAATTCTTGGAGCTTGCCTATCTTGTCGAGAGTCTTGTTGACCTCGCTCTCCTTTAGGGGCCAGATCAACTATTGCATGCGGCCTTTGCGTCCAAGGTTCCTTTCCAGCGTTGCATTGAGACTCTCCAGCTCGCCACGGCAACGAAGAAGCAGCTCATTCAAAGCCAGCAATCGGGAGGTGGCTACTGTCTCGTCATCTTCTACTAGTCGACGAATAGTTTCGAGAACTTTTTGGAGTCCAAACAGCTGATCAATAATCCGCTTCTTGTCTCTCGATGCGTTCTTGACGCCACTCCCATAGCTGTAGCACGCATTGATAGTCGCGCCAGCGAGCTGGAGAACGGCAATGACACTCGCTGATTGGAGTGGTTAGCACGTTACCAGAGTTTCTAATAAGTTGTCGACTTACCCCCAAACCCAGAGCTGCAGCCATAGCGTCAAGTTGGTTAGAGTACTAGAGAGCACCCGCCTGTCATTACAGCGTCTATCGTGGGCATTGATGAATCGTAACCAGCTAGACGCACAGGTGTGGGTCCAATGGGAAGAGAAGCAGAAGCTCCACATAGACTAGACCACATAAGACATCAACGCCATTTCAAGCGTCGGAAGGTACTTACGCTTGACGGGTAAGTACTACGCTCATGATTTCACATCACCGCCGCATTGCCGAATCACTTAGATCTCGTTTATTTGACAGTTAATTTGGCTTGTCCATGTTACGTCTAAGGGTGGTCACATTCTACCTGTTGAAAAAAGTTGAACAGTGGAAACGTCAGAAAGATCGTCTTGGAGTCGTGGGTAAAAATGCTTGACTCAGAGCCTGGTAAGAATCGTCGCCTTGAATCCAGTACATCAACTCTAAGTATTGGGGCATTACGGTCAGGGAGTATCTGAATTTCTATAGACCTATTTATTGTAGTTCGATCGACGAGGCATACGTCCGAACCCACTGCCTGAGACTTCTTCCCCTCAGCTATCCTGCTGTCCGATTAAGCTCCAGCCAGTTGTCGTTGATCTGGCGTGTTCATTTGTGCTATTCATCGTCGTTTTCTGTCCTCGTTAGGTTGCGAACCATCGAGGGGTACCAACGACTCTTATTTCTCCCAATAACTGTGTGTCCACGCTTCCTTGTAATTACTATCCGTGTCACAAGGTAACCAAATTGAGGAGATCCTATCATGCACCCTTGTTCTCTTTCAGGGTCGAGATATGACATTGTTGCAGTCACGTACAAGATCACTAATGGCAAGAAAGTAAGTAACGCCTTCGAAATATTTGCTCGCTCCCTTGACAGTGACCTTCACAGGCAATAGCTTTACATGGCACGCAGCGCATGAGGTGTTGCTATACGAGCCATTTCTTCAGCCAATACTCTGGAATGGTTAGATAATAATAACTTGGGTACGAACTCGGCAGTAGACTCGATATTGGACAAGGTCGCCTCACGTCAAATACTCTCAGTAATTTTCTCGATGGACCATTCCCGTTGCCAGTAGGAATGATATGTAAAAATTATTCTCGATTGTCATAGCGTAAGCAGCAGCCATATATATTTCTTGTTAGGCGTGCCACTCAATTGCTTTCCATCGTGCTGGTATCAGACATTAACTTTATGTTGATGGCATGTCATCGAAAGGCGTGGTTTTCTCGAAGGAACCATTTCGTTCTATCGTCATTCTCCGAGTCCGTGTTAACACTAATATTTTGGACATGTCACCGTCTCCCTCGACGTGATCCTCAACAAACTCACACTACCGCCTTTCTAAATGTATACGACTTCTGGCTCATGGATTGTAAGAAGTACTTACCACTACACATGGCTGAAGACGGCTGAAGACGGGTTGGCGCAGCACACAACTCAAGTTAGGGTATACACTGCTGACCTTCCAATACGCAGCCAGTAAGTTTCATCTACAGCGTTCAATACAGTTAGTGTTGCTCCATTGCATGAATCTAAACTTGCCCGGATGCGACTACAGGCGTGCATAGTTCGCTTTGTGTCGTGTAACGGTGAGTTTACTGCATCTAGACATCTTCATCGCCCAGTATATGATAAACGAACAAGAGTCAAAGATCATTACGCAGAGAACAGTGTTTTTCAATCGGTCAAGTTCAGAACAGGCACAAGACAATGCTAAAAAGAACGCAGGGAGAAAAAAAAAATCTTACTGATATGCGTAACACTACACATGCATGGCCACAGATGGCAGAAGGCGAGTTGAAGATCACCTCAAGTCAGGGTGAAAAGACAAAACTAAAACCGAATGAGAGGGAGGAGAGAAACATCCGCGGTCAGTATTCGAATCAAGAACGATATATATGAAAAAATTCTCACGTTCGAACCATCACCAAACCGAGCGTGTAGGCTAGATCCGCGTGTACACATAGTAGATCTATGTAGAACTTCTTAGATACGTTTCCAGATACCCTTGGATTCTCAATCATCCACCATGTGGCGAATGAAAAAGAATGAAGAAAGCGAGATAATAAAATAGTGCGATGCTGGTACTACAAGAAATACAAGCAGATCTAGGTAATGTCTAGGCAAAGATAACTGTGTATGTAAATATATATGCTGTATTAACTTCGTGTCCACTACCGACCTAACTCTGCCCACTTGGCTGAAACCCGAGATCATACATAACGCGCTCAAAATCTCTGAGTCGGTCGTCATCTGACCACTGCGCAATCTACCGACATACATCAGCATGAAGAACATAAAAGATGTTACGGCACTAACTTCCAATGGGGATTGGTCCCAGTTTATCCCTAATCGGTTAGGCTCTGAGACAAGTTTTTCTTCGTTTCCACTCTTTACGATTTTTTTCGACCGTGGCGCCGACGCTGCTGCAGGATCCACCCATTTCATGTCGATGCAGAACGCGGTGTCGCCTCCCCCATGGAAGAATGGTCTAATCCCGCGCTCCAACGCCGCTCGCCTGCGCACCTCGTCCGAGCCTGGGTAAATAGTCCATCCCTCGTCATCAGCGTTTGCGAGCATATCGGCATCGACATCGTCACCGCCGCGCACAACGGGATCCGGATACGGTACGTGTTTTCTCTTCGACTCGGACGAGTTCCATAAGAGGGATTTGTTGGACGGGAAGGCAGTGACCTGTTTCGTACGGCCCCAGGTGAACCCTAAGAAGACACCAGATGGAATCTGCTTCAAGAGGTTGTAGTGTATGAACATGGGCCGACCGGCATGGTCGTACTGTTGCATCGTGTGCGCGCAAAAGTCACCTGACATCGTGCCTCGAGGAAGTCCGCCCCCACCCACGTACCGACCAGGGAGTGCCCACCGTTTTCGAAGGGCAAGCATCGCGAATCTAGGGGTCAGATTTGAACAAACAGGCACGGATGCGGCTATGCATGAACATACCGAAAGACATCCTTGTCGCCATCGCTGAAGTAAAACCAGTATTGCCAGTCCGTAAGCATGTAGAGCGAGAGCAGCATCGCGTCTAGGTGCCGCCGTTTATCGATGACGATCTGGCCAGCTTCTTGTTCCCACTCATCACGGCACTGAACACCAATGATCTGCCAGATGGGATTACTGGCTGACGTCTTCCAGTAGTCAGGCGCGAAAAAGACACCGAGACGTTTATAGTTCGGGGCATCGAATAGGACCTCGGGATTGGTAGCTGGAAGGTTGTCAGAGTCAAAGTAGATGACCTCGGCCCACTCGCATTCAACGATACTTTGGGCTTTAAGCTGATAGTTTTTCTCCCGTGTTGGATCACGGTCGCGACCAGTGGCCTCTACAAGCTTTGCATTGAGCTGCTGCAGCTCCGAAACAAGTGGAGAGTTCGGGTCAGGACGTTCGGACGGGAAGTGGAAGATGGCTGCGGGAAGGTTAGAGTTGAAGTGCTTGCGAATGAGTCGTAGGGCCACTACCACGCGAGCCAGAGTGTCCTGACAAATAGATATGAGTGAGGAGTGCTTCAAGAGTGGGAAAACAAACCGCGTTTCCAGCCGTGAACACGATACCGCGACCTTCACCGATGAGACCGCGTCCACCCTTTGAAACATGAACGCGGTCAAAGACGCCCTCCGCCTTCTTTTTCTCTAGAAATCGTGCCATACGCTCTCGGTGCCGGATAATAGCCGTGGAATTAAGACCAGCCCAGATGAGCGAGCTCTTGGCGAGCAGGTCCTTATTGTGGTTTGGCACCACGTTCGAGCATGTCTGGAATGGGGTTGTTAGGAGAGCGCAGGGTAGTCATGAGAATGGCTCTCACCTGGAGATTCCAGTTGACAAAGTCGGCAGGTTCCCAATTAACCCCTGGCGCATTCCTGAAAGCGTCTAAGCGTTCTTCAAGCGTGGCGGTCTGCGGCAGCGGGTGTAGATGTGTAGGTGGTACGCTGGAGGGGCCACGTATCGGATTGGTTCCATAAAGCGCACTTGATAAGCAATATCGTTGAAGCGGTGACTGCGACTGCGTTGAGGTCAGACAACTAATATTGTGCCTCTGATAATAGAACTCACACGAAAAAGGAAAGTAGAAACGACCAGGGTGGAGAACACTGCAGTTGTAAAGAGGACCAGAAAGCGCCTCGTTGCTACGCCTCCACCAAGAAGCTTTAAATGAGACAAAGTGTGTTGTCGGAAATGGGATACTTTAGATGTCTCCTTGTACAATGGCAAATGGGGTGATTCAGGAGCCATAACAATGTAAGATGACTGTAAGTAGAGTGCAAGAAAGAAATGGCGTCTACTGGTGTGGATTGGCGCAGATCCGCAGTCGACCGATCTGATGGAAACCATCATGATGATTTGTTGAGGTAAATAGCGTTGCGTGACGTAGGGCTAAGCGGCGTTCCAAAAATAAACACAACCACATCTTATTTACGGGAGAGAACTCGTACTCAAGTATCTTGAAGGTGATAACATTCACGTGAAGATAGACAGAACATCAATTCGTTCCGTCGCCAGCATGAGAAGACCTTTCTTTCAGTTTTGGTGCTAGAAAGACTCGGAGACCTGGGTGTCGCGTTGGGCTCGGTCAAGCTCGTATGGTTGGGCCTTATCCACGCTTTTGAACAACCTTTAATGTTATACAAGCCGGATGCTCTGCATGAAATATACGGCGACATGGGTCGATTCGGTGTCGAACACATAGACGTCTGATGGAGAAGTATCCTAGCAGCGCCCCCGACACAACAGTATGTCTGCCCTTATCATGGACACAAGCATCATTCGTACGTGGTTGACTTCGATCGTTCGAGAAGTCAAACTTTTCGCATCCTCATATCGAATCCGCTGCAGGCTCGATACGTCGTCGAGCCTTGGGATTAACTGCATTGGTCTTGGTTTTTAACGCATGGAAGAATTGCTGTCACGCTCTCGTGTCCCGAGAGCTAACTATGTTTACGCACAACTTGGTATATTCCCGCTCGAAGACAAACATTGCCTTTTGGATATCGAAGAAGACGAGTCATGTACAGCTTGCCGCATCATGACGTATCACAGCCTTTTGCTCTCACACCGCTGGATCTCCCTCATTTACAACAAATTTCTGCCAAGTCTTCGCGTGGAATTGACTATATTTGTGTATACTTTCTGCACTACACCGGACGATACCGAGAAGATCAAGCACTAGCAGGAGTCGACATATCCGGGGCGGTAGCACCTCTAGAAGAGCAAAGTCATTCCCGGGAGTCAATGATCGCCGAACTCATAACCTCTCTCTCATCCGCTAGAGTAGCTGCCCCAACGGCCGAAGTTGCGTTGACACAGCGCACACCTCCATATTGTCTTGTTCCGTGTCGTCCTGCGGTGATCGTCACGGTCTTTGGAAGTAAACACCTCTATTAGCTATCGCTACCGTCGCCATCATCGGAAATCCGCTCAGAACCAAACCCGCAGGAGGTCCCTGGAGGAGACAGACTTTGCACGGTGCGGGGATGATGCAAGAAGTGGGAAGAGGCTGTTGTCGGCAGACTTTAAGGGTAGGGGCTTCCTGATAATTGATACCATCATAGAGAAGTGCAACTTATCGTGGCAAGTTTGGCTAAAAAAAGGTCGTCCAGCTCCTGCGAAACACCCAGGCTGGAAGGTACAAGCCCTGCGCGATCATAGTCCCGCCAAAAATGCTCCAAAATTTCCGCGGCACCACTGGCATAGAGAACCCGCATGGCGTTCAGCTTGAGATTACAAAACAGTGGGTTTGGCGCCAAAATCTCCTTGCCAGATGCACCTAGCCCAAACTTTAACTCTTGATCAATCTTGTGCTTCATCAAAAAGCAAGGTATTGTGCTTTCTCTGATAACTCTGACAAAATAGTGGGTCTGAAATAACAAGTGTTGGGAATTAGACTAGTGAAATACATAGGATGACAGGAACATACCTTGCTGTCTGAACCAGTTATTGCCTCTATTCCCCAGCCAAAGTATTGGTCAAATGAGTGATGTACATTGTATTCTAGGAGAAGAGCATTCTGGGGCAGGTTTATGCAGCGCAGGATCAGAGCGCTATCAACCTGCATACCAGTGAAGGCCTCAATGGCTAAATGTGTCCGGGTCTTCAAAACACAATATGTATCAACTCCAAAATTCATATCATTGTGATAAATACCTTGTTGTGTATTGAAAAGGGGAGTATGTGTGCCAATTCTGAACTGATACCTTGTGCCTCTGGTGCAAACTCCCAACCAGTTACTGGACAAATGAAGCCATCACGCAATTCTACCTTGATACAAGGTCAATTTACATTCTTCCTGAGCATTATCCAAGCCCACCAATGTTTTCAATGATGAAGTTCGGTGCTGCCCGCCCGCTTCATCAATCAGGCGCTGAACAGCATAGTTTATAGAGTGGTCGGGACTTGAGTGTGTAGAAACCTGGGGTGTCAATGGACCTCTGGGGTTCCAGACTAGTACATATTAAAGTCAACTGTCTCAAACAGCTGTATTGAGGGACATACGGGCGATGCATAGGTGAGTCAGATAGTGTGATGCAAAAGAGTTCAACATTGGAAGAGAACCGCTATGGGGGTCTTTGTGAGAAGGCGGTGGAAGAGCCGCAAACATTCTATCGACCCAATCTGCTACATCGGGAAGTTCGTGTTGGGGCGTCTGATAAACCTCCCTAGCTGGGAAGTGGTGAGAAGAGCCCCAATTAGCGAGATTCCTATGCTTACCAATGTCTCTCACTCCATCGGTCTCTAGGCATTCTGCCAACATCTGATTGGCCAAACCTGTTGCATTGCTTGAATAGGAGAGAAGGTGGTACAACACTGATGAAGCCAAGCATTTAGTTTCTGAGCGTTCGACATGTAATTTGATTGCAAGACCAAGATTTGGAGGGTCTCTATCGTCAGGCTTCAAAAACATACGCATATGAGAATGGGAAGCCATGTATGCCGCTTCGGTGACGCGTCTATGACTGTCACGTGTTCCAAGTCACCGCGGAGTCATTCGAGGAAAGTCCTTGAGAAAATACAAAAACGGTTGCGTTTGTCCAGAGACCTCTACACCTTGACTTCACTAGAGTAATATCATATCTACCTCGACGTCGGCCTCGGATATCTTCCCTACAACTCATCCGACGCAAAATGTCTACAGACCTCCCTGACGCACAACCCTCGACGTCGAAGCAGCCTTACGAGTTACCTGAAGATGTACCAGATATCCCAGGGACTACAGAGCCCCACCTTTGCATTCTGGATGCATTTCGAACATCCATCGCACAGCGAATAGTCGAAGCATACCCAGAGCTTACCATCGAAAAGGTCATTAGCACCAGATTGGAGGCATCCGGACTATTGACCTATCTCACATGTGTACGATCCTGTATATTATGAAAAAATCTAATTTCACAGTCGCGATGCCGCCATTCAAGCTTAAAGTCAAGCCCGACGATTTAACTAGAAAAGTGACCGATGCCGTGAGTCAAATTTCTAGATACCAGTCAGACAGATCCCCTTACTTCAGCATTCTGTATCACTTCCCAGTTTAAACCGGACACTTGGGTAGAGTCTGTAACGCCAGCAGGACCTTTTCTGCACTTCCAGGTCAACTCCCTGGCCCTCAACCGGCACGTCCTTAGCCAGATTGACGGGTTGACACATAGAAGCCCTTCTG
>QFFB01002161.1:0-10010 GCA_003316465.1 Ramaria cf. rubripermanens | reverse complement strand
GGCAGTATCTCGTTCCGTGCTCTGTTACAGGCTGAATCTTTGGTACCTACAGAGACAGTAGCTCTGGCTCCGATCTCATCCAAAACTCCGACCCCACTTGTTGCTCCAAAGATCACTATGATCAATGCTGCAGCACTTGCCTGTGTATCCAGAATGGAAGACATGCAAACATTCCAGCTCCTTGTCTCTAGACTGGACAAGCTCAATTTGGACGAAACTCCGGTCGACATGAGTGGCATCCCGGAAGAATACCATAAATATATGGATGTCTTCAGCAAGGCCAAGGCCAACAAGCTTGCATCTCATCAGCCTTACAATATCAAGATTGAACTGGAATAAGGAATGACCCCACCATTTGGTCTGATCTACTCCCTCTCCCAGAAAGAACTCAAGACCCTCCGAGAATTCCTGGAAGAACATCTAACCTGGGATTTCATCCACCCCACTCGGTCCCCGTGCAGTGCTTCGGTGGTCTTCACTAAGAAAAAGGATGGATCACTCCATCTATGTGTCGACTTCTGAGGCCTCAACCAAATCACCAAGAAGGACCAATACCCCTTACCTTGCATCTCTGATCTCCTAGATACACCACACAAAGCCTGTATCTATACTAAGATTGACCTCCGACATGCCTACCACCTCGTCCAAATCCGCAAAGGTGAAAAATGGAAAACCTCATTCCAAACTCAATACAGATTGTTTGAATGGCAAGTCATGCCCTTCGGACTTACCAACGGACCTGCTGCTTTCCAACATTTTATGAATGACATCTTTGCTGACATGTTGGATGTATGCATTCTAGTATACCTGGATGACATCCTCACCTACTCCAATGACCCAGAGCAGCACTGAAAGCATGTCTAAGAAGTACTCTGAAGGCTCCAACAACACAACCTGTACGCCCGAGCTGACAAGTGCCTTTTCCGTACGGACACTGTTGAATACCTTGGATACATTATGTCTCTGAACAGACTCACAATGGACACCACAAAGGTGCAAGTTATCCAAGATTGGCCCGAACTGAGAAAGGTCAAGGACATCCAGTCCTTCCTTGGATTTGCCAATTTCTATAGGCATTTCATTTTCAACTATTCTGACCCAGTCGTTCCACTGACACGTCTTGTTATAAACCATAATTTTAAGGACCATTTTCGATTTTCTCTTATTTTATTTCCATGGACTATTTAGTTACAATCTCTTATTCTTTTCTTCATTTTTTGTTTTATTCACTACTCCTCATTCAGACTTCTATTATGGACATCACTTCTTTTATCTTGAACATCCTATCCATTTTCTTTTCTTTATCTATCTATCCGAGGCGCTTTCATGCGTAGAAACGAGCTGACGAAGACAATGCCGGACACGAGTTGAGGCACACAATGGCGCGTAGTTTCCATTCGAGGCACATATATGCGTAGTAAACTGAGTCGAGGCATTCTTTGAGTGTAGCATTTCATTTCTTATCATTTATGCTGATTAGTCCTTTATTCTACCTCTAAGTCTGTATGTGCAGCGGACTTGGACCATTCCTTTACCTTAGAGAGCCAGGGGCTCAACTATCACATGTTTTATTCTCTTTCTCCTATAATGCCTATTCTACTCCTTAGTATATTAGTATGAAGCATACACTTCAACAATAGGACAATCTTTTAACTTCTTACACCCACTTTATCTTTTGAGTACTTCTGAATCTTCTATTCCATCTTACCACGAGTTCCCAGCTTGGAGTTATAAGCTTGGGTTATTCTATCGAGTCTTCTTACCTTTCAGCCCTTTTCCCCTATCACTATAACGCACCCGACACTTCGACCTCGCTTTGCTTTTCAGATAAAATAACAACACGTCTCACCAAGAAAGGTGCTCCGTGGGTCTTCTCCGAAGAATGCCAAGAATCATTCAACACACTCAAGAAGGCTTTCACCACCGCTCCAATCCTTCAGTATTAGATACCCGAAGCTCCTCTTATCCTCGAAACTGATGCCTCCAACTATGCTCTCGCTGCCATCCTCTCAATAACGTCTCCGGATGACAATTAAGTACATCCAATCGCATTCCACTCTTGGACCTTTTCCTCCGCAGAATGGAACTACAATGTCCATGATAAGAACTAATGGCAATCTTTGAAGCATTTAAAGTCTGGCGACACTAGCTTGAAGGATCTCTGAACCTGATCAATGTTGTTACTGATCACAAGAACCTGGAATACTTTTCAACAACAAAGCTCCTTACATGACGACAAGTCCGATGGTCCAAATACCTGTCTCAATTCAACATGGTTATACACTTCCGCCCCAGATGTCTTGGAACCAAACCTGATGCATTAACTAGACACGTCTACCTTGAAGAGGGGGAAAGCGATTATACAGCCATCAATCCGCACAACCTCCAACCGGTATTCACCTCTGAACAACTCATCTCGTCACTCTGAGCTATGTCACTCTGTGCCCCTGTACTCCATGCAGCCATCACTATGGATATCAATCAACTCCACTCCGATATCCAAACATCCATCAACTCCAATTCGACCTTAGCAGACCACCTAAGTAACCCGATAGGACAATGGACCCTCAGCCCTGAAGGACATCTCCTACTAGACAACCGGATCTACGTACTGGACAGCAATGATCTCCAACTACAAGTACTATAGTATAAGCATGATCATCTGATCTCTGGAGCTGGTCCAACAAGACTACATCTGGCCCAAACTCCAAACTTCCGTTAAGTCCTATGTTAAGTCCTGCACTACATGTATGTGCTCAAATTCACAGAGACATTGTCCGTATGGCTTGTTAAAGCAACTCCCCATTCCGGAATGACCTTGGAATTCTATCTCCATGGATTTCATTGAGAAGCTTCCTCCTTCCTCCAGATATGACACCATCCTTGTTATTGTTGACTGGCTTTCCAAGCAGTCAATCTTCATTCTGACCTTTTATACGATCACTGCTCCGATTCTAGCTAAGCTGTTCATCCTTCATGTCTTCTCCAAGCATGGAGTCCCTTCGCACATGACCTCCGACCGAGGCTCAGAGTTTGTGTCCTCCTTCTTCCAATCTCTCGGAAAGGCTCTAGACATAAAGTTCCACTTCACATCAGGATACCACCCCGAAAGCGATGGACAGACTGAATGCATGAATCAATCCCTCGAACAGTACCTCCAAATCTACTACAACTACCAGCAAGACAACTGGTCCAATCTCCTTCCAATCGTGGAGTTCATGTACAATAACTCCCCGAATGTCATCACTGGCATATCACTCTTCTTTGCTAACAAGGGTTACCATCTGAACATCTCCATACATCTGGAGCAAGACCTCACTTCCACCAAAGCAAGAGACTTCACTGTGGATCTTGACGAGCTATACCAACACCTTTGAACTACCATCTCCGAAGCACAGAAATGGTACTCCACCTCCACAGACTGATGCCAAACTCCACCTCCGAACTTCCAAGTAAATGATAAGGTCTGCATTCGGTCCAACCACATCTAAGCCACGAGGCCGTCAAAGAAGTTTTCAGAGAAGTTCTTAGGTTCCTTCGAGATTATAGCTCAAGTTGGATCCGAGTCCTTTATACTCCGGCTTCTGGGCAGCATGCAATCCATCCACCCAGTGTTCCATGTCTCAATGCTTGAAGCCACAACTCCGAACAAGTTCCCGAACTTATCTCTGACACCGGACCCCCCAATCATTGTCAATGGAGAACCTGAGTACAAGATCTCCAAAATCCTAGACTCCCAGATAGACAAACGATGCAAGTGCAAGTTGCTGTACTTGGTCAAATGCGCTGGATACGAAGGCACAGACGAAGAGACCTCCTGGCTTCCAGCCTCTGAGCTTGGACATGCCTCAGAAGTCACTTTGGACTTTTACCAAGCATACCCTCTTAAGCCCCGACCTTTACCACTCACTGATTCTTAAGTTTCATGCAGTTCCAAGAAAATCAAGTCACATTATGTTTAACTATTTACTGCAAAGTCTCTTCCTCCCTATCCGAAATCTCCATGTCCACCAACAGCTCCGCATCATCTGATGCTCCAGGCTCTGAACCCCTCTTGTCTTGGAGAACTTTGTCATCCAATCCCCTCAGCTTTTGCTCCCAGTCCTCCAACTCCGAACTCGAATCCGCATCTGTGTCCGAGTCTAAGTCCTTCCACATGAGGTCCATGATGGCCCCATAAAGCCCTTCCAACCTCCGCGCATTCTTCATCTCTACTTTCCGGAGGTCCCGGACCTTGTTGCCAATGCAAGTAAGGGACTCTAGGAGCCCCTTCTCGAACTCCAACATCCTCAGAGCTTCCGCGGACTTCTCCAGCACAGGGATGAGGACCTCAACCTTATTCTTTTTTGACGGCTGGTTGCCACCGTCATTCTCTGAACAACCCCGTTTCCACAGAGTCGTGGACTCTGCTCCGACCATGCACCAGACCTTTCGGTCCCGACAAGCCCAGCATGACGCCCCTGCAGATGAGTTAGCCCAAGTCCAAACTACTACTGGTCACTTACCTTTACCCCCGTCCTCCCACTTGCATTCCACTGCCCTCCTCTGGCAGTTATTGCAGACCCAAAGGTCCGCCGCCTTCCCTTTGTTTGGGGCTGGCACATGAACCTTCGAGCCTCCGGTCCTTGCACTAGGGCTGACCTCTGGACCTGCCTTGGCCCTCCAACGCTCTTCCTCCACCTGCCTCCTCCGAAGCGCCTCATTGAAGGCTACTTGCCTTCGGTGCTCCTTCTCTGCCTTCTTCCGAGCCTCCTTCACCCTCCGCTCCTTCTCCACCTCTTCAGCCTTCCTCCACTCCTCCTCTTTGGCCTTCTTCTTGGCCTCCTCTGCCACCCTGGCTTCTTCAGCCTGGGCCTGCTCAAGCTCCTTCTGGAGCTCTGCCACCCGGCACATGATTTCAGAGGGTGGTGTGGGGGTGTTTGATATTTTTAGTGGGTTTGTGGGCGGTTGTGGGTAACAGAAGAAAACTTTTGCTAAGTTCTTCTGGACCCCCTTGCTTCTTATACTGATTTCCAAATGTCTGATTTATATTCCCATGGTTATCTCTGCGGGACTCGTGGGCTCAGCCCCTAAAGGGGGGATACTGTTAGATCCCTGAGATCTAACACCAAGACTCCGAACCCTTGGACCTCCAAACTCTGAGGTAACTATTATATTCCATTTTAGTTCTTGTTGTTTGCCTCTTAAAGTATAATTCCCATTTATGACCCAAAGTAGAATACTTGTACCTTGCTCATTCTGAGCCTCCGAACCTATTCCAAATTCCACTTGTTATGCACCTCTTATGTCCTTCTTGTGTTACACTTATATCCTTCTTGTTATACATTCTTAGGATACAATTAAGTTATGAGGTATTAATAATCCTCCAATCTTGTATCCACTTCTTTAGTTCAAATATCGACTTATTTCCTCATTACCAACCTCCAGTCTTCTCCCATCATTATCCCCATAGTTAGATATTACTAGTAATACTTCCGAAGTTTGAACCTCCGAGTAACCTCTGAACCTCTGATCTCCAAAATTAGGGACTGAACAATAGTAGGTGGCAGAACCCATAAGTTGAAGCCAAGTCCCTACCCCCTTGTATTGCTTCAAATTCAGACCTCCAAAGTTCCAGGTAACGTCCGTGAACTTAACAGATGTAGTCAATACCTCCCTCTTTAGGGTAGACATCCCATTGTCTAGTTAAAGCATTGTGCTTAGTGCTGAGTTTTCTGAGACGGAACCAAATAATGAGGTTAAACTAGGATAGGTATTCAGACCAATGTGCTTGTCTTCGTGTTAACACCTTAGTGGTGGCAAAATACTCCAAATTCTTGTGGTCGGTGATGACGTCTATTGGGGTTGCCAACCCCTTGAGATAGTGTCTCCAATGCTTGAAAGCTTCAAAAATTGCTAGTAGCTTTTTGTCATGGACATCATAATTGAGCTTGGCACCAGAAAATGTCTGAGAGTGGAAGGTTATTGGACGTAATTCACCTTCAGAGTTGAACATAGAGAGGATAGCACCGAGGGCATAATCCAAGGCATCAGTTTCGACGACCAAAGGTTGGTCGCAAACCCAGTGCATAAGGATTGGGGCTGAAGTGAACGCATTCTTTAAATAATTGAACGAATTCTGACATTCTTTGGTGAATGCCCATGGTGTGCCTTTCCTGGTAAGCTGAGTGAGGGGAATGGTTATGTCTGAGTAATTGTGAATAAAACAACGGTAGAAGTTGGCGAAGCCGAGGAAGGATTGTATGTCTCTAACCTTCCAAGGTTTGGGCCAATCTTGAATAGTTTGTACCTTGTCGTGGGCCATGGTGAGTCTGTTGGTTGATAGCATATAACTGAGGAATTCCATGGAGTCTCAGTGCCATTCGCATTTACCTGCTTTGGAATAGAGGCCATGTTTATGGAGCCGGCATAGTACTTCACAGACATGTTCCCTGTGCTGAACGGGGTCATTGGAGTAGATGAGAATATCATCAAGGTAGACAACAACACATTCATCTAATAAATCTCCTAGGATGTCATTCATGAAACATTGAAAAACTGATGGGCCATTGGTAACACCGAAAGGCATGACCAGCCATTCAAATGAACCATAACGGGTTTGGAATGCTATCTTCCATTCATCTCCATTGGCTACCCTGACTAGGTGGTACACATGCCAAAGATCAATCTTGGTATAGATACAAGCTTTACGAGGTACATCCAATAAGTCGGTAATCAGGGAAGTGGATATCGGTCCTTCTTTGTAATCTTATTGAGAGCTCAGAAGTCCACACAGAGCTGAAGCATGCCATCCTTCTTTTTAATGAAGAGGATAGGAGCCCCATGTGGAGACCGAGTGGGCCAAATGAAACCCATGTTCAAATGCTCATCAACGAATTCTTGGAGCGTAGTGAGTTTTGAGGTCAAGAGTGAGTACAACAGAGGTTGAGGAGGTGTGGCTCCTGCTTCCAGGTTGATTTTCAGGTCATAAGTTTGGTGGGGGGGGGTAAGGCATTAGCCTTGGCCTTACTGAAGACATTGGCGAAGTCATGATACTCCTTTGGGACATCTTGCAGATCCACCTGTTCAGGGGGGGAAGATGCCAAACAGGCTGAGATGTTGGCCGTGGCAAGGTTCAACTGGAAACACTGGGTACCTTCCTGTCATGACTGCTTACACATCTCAAGTTCAGTGAATTCCGTCAACCTACCTAGCAGCCTTCCACTATGCTAATATCGGCAAGGCCTTCATAGTCAATCTCCTATTTGCTGGTCACTGAACAGGATCTTCGCCATTGTACCACAATACTTTGCTCTTGCTTCACATCATTTGCAGTCCCCTTATGGTGTGCAGGGTCACCAAGGATGAGTAGAAGTCCAGTGTAACCAATGTGTTTCACTCTCAGACACCATCTGTTGCTGTGCCCCATGAAGATTGTTTGACCCTGACTCCATGTCATAATCTATACTCTAACTCCATGGTGTTCTCACCCCTCGCAATCTGTCCCCCCCTGCATTCGCTCTGTACTATAAGGACTTCGAATTCCATATGTATAGTTCCCTAGTTCAATTATCATACATGTCCCTCATCATTTGACTCCTCACTAGTAATAAAAACCTTAGTACAATGACCTACTCCCTCATTAGTAGTTGTGCCTAACGGTGAGCTCAAACCTTTGATCTTATTCACTATATCCCTTTGGGGGCATTGCCGAGACTGCTATTCACAGCACTTCGCAGAAGTGTTTGGATCAGCGAAAGGAACACCTGAACTAGGGTGACCTTTCCTTGAGGATGTGCGCGATTCTTCATGTACTACTCTTGGGTTATTCGCTACGACTGTAGGCCCATGTCGGAATTACACTGATGTTATACCTTTACTCTGAAATTCAATCTTGACACTTCCATTCTACAAGGGCACATGAACACTGCTGCATTGATCAAGGCAACCTTGGGTGCTTCAAGCTTTGGGGTAGGCACTGTGGGGGGTGCAGGGCTTGGGGTGGACTCAGCTGAGGAAGCATGAGCTGAAACCAATGGAATGTCCAAAGGAATGCCCAGTGAAGGAAAATCGAATGACATGTATCTAAAAAGCTTCAAACTCCAAGGAGTCTTTAAAAACTCTAAGCTCCACATGCATCTATTTCATTTCAGCTTATTCCATCATCTCAATTCAGCCCAGCCAGATGACTCAGCCATACCCCATCGATTATCAGTTCAGTGTTATCCCCATCCCGTCCATCAACAATGCAGCTTCAAACTCTATTCCCCTTCAGACCTTTTACTCCCCAACATCGCCCTCATTATCACGATGGTCACTCAATTTGGAAGATATTCAAAGACACACCGAGCTTCATCGCATGCTTTACCCCCAGTCACTTAAAGCAGCACAGCTCTCAACAAAGAAATCACATTCCTCTATTCTGAAATCATATGCCATTGGAGATTCTGTGTGTTTCTAACACGATGCGCAGCCGTTCACGTTCCTCGGATACATGGGCAAGGTTGTTCACAATGAAGGAAGGAAAGAATACGAGGCAGAATTCTGGGCTCCATACCCAACCAACCCTCCCATGTTGATCCAACTCAACCTTCATCATAGAGCTACTTGAGACCATATACAACTGTCTCCCCCTCACGTTCTATCATGGGAGTGGATTAAGGAGAAGCTCAGGAGTTATTTCTGTTATTGATTTGTCACCCTCACTCTTATGACTCAATTGAGCTGACTAATCCCATGACTCATCTTGGAGAAAGTGGACCATTTGTACAACTATGATTGGTGGATATTTATGGTGTTCTTGTCATGACTCACTTCATTTCAGAATGACTCACCTTGTTTCTATTTTAGTTAGTCTTTTCTCATCATGACTCATACTTGTTCTATTTTTGGATCTTTTATTACTCATTCGCCATACTTTACCCCTATCTGACACATTCTTGCTTACTTTTGCTATTGTAATGTCTCCCTTGTTTCCCCTTTTGTGTTTTGTGTTCTTGCCATTATTCATTCTGACTCAGACCTGCTTGCTCATCATATTACTCAACCCATCGCAGTGCATGACATCATTGTAGCTTGGGGATGTGTATATAAAGGGCTTGGTCTCTCAGTGTAATAACAAGTCAAGTTCAGTTCTCAAGTCAAGTATCTCTAAGTCTTATGCTCAAGTTCAAGTCAAGTCCCAAGTTTAGGGCACCAAGTTGAAGCTTTGTCACAGGAAATAGCCGCGCATACGTCACAAGTCACACATCACAAGCCTACATCATATGTCACACGAAGCAGGGCGATCATCACAAGAAGTCACCTGCGTTATATCCCAGAAGAACAGGTTGTACGACTCGTTCTCCATACTAGTCAGCCCAAAGCTGCAGTCTCTTTGCCCACGAATGACTGCATTATAGACCGTCCAGGTAGAAGGACCGTTGCGTGCAGGCTAATAGGTATTATTCCTGTTAGTGCATCTTTACCAGGGGGTTCGTTCTGAGCATAATACTGCCCAATACCCAATCAATCAATGGATTGTAGCGGGTGAGCCAGTTGTGTCTGAGAACTGCTGAAACAGATGTATCTAAGGGGATGACATAGAAATCTATGGAATGGGTGTGACAATGGGGGAATTGGATCGGTATAACTACTGATTCAGTGCTTATAGAGTTTTTACTACTGTCAAACAGATGAAGTGGTATAGACAAAATAGACCGTGTTTTCAGACCATATTTATGAACAAAAGCAGAGTCAATGAAACAATGGGTAGAGCCAGAATCTACTAAAGCTTTGAAGGATACATGAGGGATAAGGTCGGAACATAAACTAACTACAAGAGATGTAGATGTAGACAAAGTGGAAGCATTGAGTCTTACCTCCCTTAGTGTGCAACCCAAGTCAACACAACCCTCGGAATGCACAGAGGCCAAAGGGTTGCTGACTATTTTTTCACCTCGGAGGCCTGGGCTGAACTTTTGGCTTTACCTTTGGAGGCCTTCCCATTGGAAGCCTGAGTGGCTCGTCCTCTTGTGGACAACAGACAGTCG
>QFFB01002158.1:0-13313 GCA_003316465.1 Ramaria cf. rubripermanens | reverse complement strand
AAACCAGAGTCTGTCATCAAGCATATTGCGGGCTTTAGTCCATATAATCGTTTGGGAAATGTGGACGATATCAGTGGGGCTGTAGCATTTTTGGTGGGTTCCGATGCGGCGTGGGTGAGCGGACAGAACATCCGCGTGAATGGGGCATTTGCCGTATGAATGTAAAAATAAATACTTTATTACTCTTATTCTTCCAATTCTACCAGCACCGACCAAAATTGATGACGTTGTCAGTTTTATGTGCTCTTAAAACTCAAAATACTCACGATTTGACTGCAAGCAGACAAATTTTAAGCATATTCTCTGCGCGGTTCGACATCACGGTGCAAGTTCGACAGGCCAATTATGTCGCCAGGATCCGAAAGATATAGATATTATACCTTTTATAGTGTGGCCGACTTCCCGAGACGCTTTTTATTTCTCAGCCACCCGTCCGCTTTCTATTAATAGTCAGCTGGCAAAGACTTGGACGACACCAATGATTAAACCACTCGAGAAACCGAAATGTGCCAGGCTAAATCCAGACAGGGCCGAAATGGCTTTGCATCGCGAGGTGTGTCTAGTATGAGTTGAGTGGATATGCCGACTGGGGTAAGACAATTCATCGACCGGAACAAAATCTTTATTTTAATTTGAAGACTTAACTTACATACCTTTGTTCAAATACACCGCTGGCAAGGGATATAGACCAAAGTTACTGCAAGATATATCTGGACGCGAAGGTTGGTCGAGTGTAAACATCTATCAAGTATAGTCAAAGTTTGGGAAGGCTTTATATGGACTGAGGATGTACGCGGCATCTAGACGCGCTCTTATTTGGGTTCGCGGGTGATTATAGCGGACCCAGGTTAAGAAATCGACGATTGAGGATAGGGGTGATGGGTCCTGACCGGTACGGGTTAATCGGAGAAACGTAGAGTCTCAGAGAATGACAAGATATGCCTGTCCCTCAATGCCCGCCATACGAGGCGTGTTGTAGTTCTTGATAGTCAAACAAAGGTGGGTGGACGTGAGGGTGAGATCAAGTAAGAACGATCATGGGGCGTTGTGATGGGAAGCGCGTAATGTGAATAATTTGTTCGACGTATTGTGCTCACTGACCCTAGTTGGTATGCTTCCCATCAGTTTCCCATCCTACCCACTTTCTCCATCTCCATCTCCATCTCCATCTCCATCTACATCTCCATCTCAATCCGGACCTCGATCTAGATCTCGGCTTGGCGCACCAAAGGAGCAATGCCAGTACTTACCTGGTTGGGATGTGATGTGTGTAAGCGACGGAGACACGTTGACAATCCACAGAGGTCACCGTATGATGCCACATACGATGTTCAATATCCTACACGACAGCGGGCCAAGAGTTGGAAAACGGACGAGGGTAGGATAGAGTACAACGTTGAAAAGGAATCATTACCATTTTAGCTCAACAAGGCAGTGTCGGCACATCCATACTGCATCAAGACAGGCGCCAATTCCAGCCCCGACTATATGTACGCAAACCACAAACACCTTTCTTGCTTATGCCCTCTCTCCCCGTGCACTCACTCATCACTGCACTTACTGCCATTCTCTTGCTATGCATTTTCATCCAATGCAGAATCCATTTGCACTGCCCAGTCAATAACTGTGGAAACCAACCGGGTCCGGAGGTCCGGGACCAATGGGCTCTACGCTGGTGCCCTGAGTGATGCGCTCAAGACCTGTTCAGATAGGAAGGGTTTCAGTACCAGCCTCGCTGTTAGGCCTTGCCTCATAAGGGACAAACGCCGATGTGACAGGACTTCTCATTCAGCAGCTGCTGGTTTCTATGCAGCCTCTACTAGTAACATTCATTCCTGAACTCGACTCTTCCCCTCATCTTTTTTTGTTGTCTCCTTCTAGACATATGTAAGACAAAAAAACCTACCACGAATTCTAACTGTGGCCATACGGAGATGTACTCAATTCCGAATGATCCGCCCCCTAAGTGCTGGGTCCGACCTTTGATCCAGAGTTTACGGTATCATTGTGACCGTAAATATCGTCTGTGCATAGTTAGACTTACGATATCCTCCAACAGTTACCCCTGGCGCGTGTGTGTATGCGACGGTACCTGGCACTGGATCGAATCTGTAGACACCGCCGCTGCTATGTTAGGTTCTATGTCGTCCTGTGCCAGCCACTTATGATCAATTGGCACCTAGTCATTTCCCGGAGATTGTTCTATCATGCTTGACCCTTGATTAGGCCCCTGGAACCTTTGACCATAAAAGCGTCCGGCGCGCAAGATGATTTCCTTTGAGCCTTGACGGTATTCCCCCACGCCATACTACCAGTACTTCCTCCTTATAATTTACAACCTCTTCTGGCAAGATGTTTTTTTCGCTTTCGACTATTGCACTGTATACTGCCCTAATTTCACAACTTGGAGTTGTCTCCTCTGCACCAGTTTTCCCCCGAAAGCTTCAAGTCCCAGCGGCCAGTACCATTCTTCAGATCGAGAACAGCACCGTCCCCGTGAATGCTACAGTCCCCGGGAATGTTACAGTCTCCGGGAATGATACAGTCTCCGGGCCTGCTTCAACTGGTGGATCTAGTCCCAAATTTGTAATATACACCGACAGAGTCGTGGCAAGTTCCAACAAGTTGCCTGCTCCTGGAGACCTCAAGGTTTGTCTTCTTCTTTCCTCTCTTTATTTGTTTGACCGGCAAATGCTTCCCTCTCTCACGTCGTGCTCAGGGATACACTCATTTGTATGTTCAATGCGCATTAGTATCTGCGTTGGATACGGGAAATAACACAGATCCTCGTTAGAATGCTGGGATTCCTGCTTCCCACTGGACCTGCCGACCAATCTCAAGTCTGGTCTGCTCTTAGCGCGACAGACCGTAAAGCCCTTAAGGGCCAGTACGCCGCTGCGGGTGTCAAAGTGATGGTGTCTGCCTTTGGAGGAACCAGCACCCCGACGACCAACGGAACTGATCCAGCTAAGACTGCTCAGACTATGGCAAGTTTCGTTATAGCAAACGACCTTGACGGCATTGACGTCGACTATGAGGTACGTCCTCCTTTGGCTCGGACAAACGCTGGCTCTTGTTTAACCCCATGGTTATCCTTAGGACCTGGCGGCTGTCAATAAAGGCACCGCGGTTGCCTGGTTGGAGACATTCATGACTACACTGCGTAAAACTCTCCCTGTGGGACAATTTATCGTCTCTCACGCTCGTGAGTGTGGCCTGTTTCCTCTTCCTGAACCCGCCTAATTATGGTTATATACAGCACTGGCCCCCCAGTATGTGATTTTTCAACTTGCAATGAGATATGTTAACATTTTCTCGTCAGTTTCTCCCCTGGATTTCCAGCTGGACCTGCATCTGCGCAGGGACCCTACCTCCAGATCGACAAGAAGGTCGGATCGCTTATCGACTTTGTAAGAATCTATTCGCTGTATTCTAAGTCTATATTGAAGTGGTCCTCTGCTATTTATAGTATAATGTACAGTTCTACAATGGTGAGCCATCGTCCCATTATTTATTGCATATTGGTGGTATATGTATATATGACCTTGTATTTCTTAGATGGCACTACGGTATACACGGATTGCAACGGGCTTCTAACGAAATCATCCTCGTCGTTTCCCAAGTCTGCCCTATTCGAAATCGCAGCTAGTGGGGTGTCACTCAACAAGCTACTGATCGGGAAGCCAGTAAGCTCGCAGGATGCGACGAACGGAATTATTACCCCTCAATTATTGGGCCAGTGTGTCCAACAGGCCATCAGCAAGAAGTGGAATGGCGGTATCATGGGTTTTGAGGTGTGTTAAAGCTCTTGCATGGGTATGACTACCATCCTAAAACGCTTGCGTTAGTTTAGCGATGCTAAGGGGGCATCCGACTTTGTTGGGCCCTCGCTCGCCGCTTTTGGTCTTGGTGGAGGCTCAGCTGGCAATGGGACCAGCTCAAGCAACTCCACCTCGACAGACAGCGCCAGCGCCACTCTCACCAGCTCCGGCTCTGCCACAAGTCTTAACCCGACTGCCACACCTACCGACTCTGGTTCTGCCACCAGTGTTGACACCAGCGCTACCGCTACCAGTATTGACACCAGCGCTACCGCTACCACGAGTATTGACACCAGCGCTACCGCTACCACGAGTATTGACACCAGCGCTACCGCTACCACGAGTATTGACACCAGCGCCACCTCGACTGACCTTGGCTCCTCCACAAGTGTTGACACCAGCGCCACCTCGACTGACCTTGGCTCTGCCACAAGTATTGACACCAGCGCCACCCCCACCGACCTTGGCTCTACCACCAGTGTTTCCACCAGCGCCACTCCCAGCAGCGTTGATTCCAGCTCCAGTTCTGCCACCAGTGTTGACACTAGCGTCGCCCCCACAGCAACAAGTGTGGACACCGGTCCCACTCTCAGCAGCGTTGACTCCAGCTCCAGCTCTGCCACCGGTGTTGACAGTAAAGCCGCCCCCACAACAACAAGCGCCACCCCCACCGACTCTACCATCAGTCCTGTTGACACTAGCGTTGCCCCCACAGCAACAAGTGTGGACACCGGTCTCACTCTCAGCAACGTTGACTCCAGCTCCAGCACTGCCACCGGTGTTGTCAATAGAGCCGCCCCAACAACAAGCGCCGACCCCGCAACAACAAGCGCCGCCCCCGCAACAACAAGCGAGCGCCGACCCCGCAACAACAAGCGCCGCCCCCGCAACAACAAGCGCCGCCCCCGCAACAACAAGCGCCACCCCCACCGACTCTACCAACATCCCTGTTGACATAAGCGTTGTGTCTGGATCTGGCGACTTCCGCTGACCCTAACGCGATACCCACGCTCATTCTCACTCGCTCATAGCATCGTTGGGACTCCTTCTGGGGTCACAAGGCAAGTTTAGATCCCGGCGGTGGGAAAGGGCATACATCATGGAGATAACATGACAGCTTTTAGAATGCTCGCAGCGATGCGTAATACACAGATTAATAAAATACCGTAAGAATTGAAAAAGAAAGAAACAAACGAGGGCGTTGTAGAACAAAATTTCGAGGGGAAGGCGAGAGAAGTTGCGAGAGGTCTAGCAGTGATGACACTAGTGTGAGGGCACCGACCAATCGAGGAGAATCTAGATGCTACAGCAGATCTTACCATTCGCTTCACATCCACTCTGTGCCAACGCAGAAGTCGGCATCTACCAGGCACTAAAGATTCAAATGCCCTCTGCCTCGTCCTTTGTCGGTAATGGCCCCGGTGAGTGTAGTGAGGCCTTGCTGAAGGGTCTGGCATATATGGTCCCCTTTCCCCGCCGGAGACATATCCTCTATAGCAATTTCGGAGATCGCTTTCCGCGAAGGAACAAAATAATCAGCATCGCGCTTGCTGAGACTTCGGTTGGTAGTCGACATGACCATGAGGGTTATAACTCATAAGGGCATGTCGACCGATGGCTGTGATGATGTCCTCCGCAAATTTCGTGTCTCCAGAAAAATTCGGCAACATAGGGCATACGATCGATATTCCAAGATGAGGAGAATCAGAAATGCGTGGGTCGATCTGTCCGCATGCATGATAGTCCAAGGTTGCGGGAGCTATATAGAGTTGCCGTTGGGTACGAGTTTGAGGAAGACGAATCTGAGCCAGGATGTGCATGTCCAGAGTGTGCTAATGAGAGCCATCGTCAGCGCTGGCGATGTACTAGCATGAACAAAGGGTCATAATAATTCTTTGATCATGTGATATAAAAATAAATGCCGCCGTGCGAAAGTGGGTCTCCATATACTAAAACGAGGATTGATTATATATAGGTATAGAGCACAAAGGCGCATGCCGCGGAACCAAACTATGTCCAAACTCAAATTCTGCCCACCACCTTCCACGCGTGAAATTGTCGCTCGTTATCTCGCTCTTTTTGCCAGGCCATACAACGCCTGATATTCGCTCTATAAGTCCTCAAAAGTCAGCAACACCTGAGCTGTCGATTCACCTGCTGAGCGTTGTGCATGCTTTGAGGTGAGTGATTTTCTCAACCGTCAACATATATACAACAAAGAACTGAAACATGGCAAACCTTGCCAAGTCCTACATTCCAGCATGCGGAGTTTACGTATGGTACTCAATCGCTCCCTCCAAGATAAGGTCGTGAAGGCAGGCTTTCAATGGCTTCCGGAGGAATTGGTTGAAGAGATCTTGCGATATCTTCACTGGCCTACCGACTTCTATAATATCTCTCTTGTATCACGAATGCTTAACCGTCTGGCGACCAACGAGCTTTACTCCATTCTCGTTGTCGGGTATCACCGTCCAGAGAGAATCAGCGCCCTTTTGGAACACTTACAAATGAGACCCGAGCTGGCATCTCTCGTCACGACACTAGTATTTGATGAGGATGTCAAGTGCATAGGTCCAAAACTTCTGGATCCTGTGAAATGGCCTCCCCGTGCACACCGCAGCGAACTTGCTGATGGCTGGGATCCTAAAAGCCCCAATCTCTTATCCTTGACAAGCTATCCTCATAATCGTCACCATGAATCAATTTCAGTCCAACTCAGTATGGTTCTTCCCGGGCTCCAAAACGTCCAGCGCGTAATCGTGCGAAGCATTCACCCCCTGTATGTGCACCCCAAACCCCCAGAGGCCAAGCCATCGCACGAAGCTCATCGTGCGATCTTGGAGCCCAGATTCCGCTGTAACATTTATGCCTGCGTCTCCAGGCAATCACCTTCGATAACTGAGCTATTCGTGAACGGTGTCACGAATCAGATGCCTCCAAAGGCGATGCTTTCCCGACTTACAACTATCTGCATATCAGATCTCTATTTTGGGAAAGATACCCATGCACTGCAGGCATATGCCTGGAATGTTGTTCTCGCCCACGCAGTCAACTTACAAAGCCTCGGTATGATATATGTTGAATACGCGCACGTGATCCTCCAAGGCAGGGTCTTTCCACACCTCGAGGCGCTGGAATTATATAAAGTCTTCCTGGGAGAGCCATACGAATATGACTCACAAATTCTTTCGACATTTATGAGGTGTCATTCATCCACGTTGCGCACCCTGGCTCTATCAACTCACCTAGGGTGGTCAGTCAATCACTGTGATTGGCTTAATGACGAGAATATCCTTCCCAACCTCCAGACGTTACGACTAGACCATATATTTGCGCTGCTTGGCACTGAATCGGCTACAGGGGGCAATGATCCCGCGAGGGCTATCATTTCCTTCATCGCGCATCGTCCTACTATCCTGGATGTCGGGGTATCGTCCCTTTCTGCCTCAGAAGCCGATGACTTTGCCAAACATCTGGCCCAGACACGTCCTATGCGCAGCATCTTTATCGGGAGTACGGCTATTCAAAGTCTGAACCGCCATACATCCATCGCAGAACGATACTGGGATTATAGCTACGAGGCGTGGTCGTTTTATCAGATTTTTAAGGGTCTGACGATCAGCAGGTCAGGATTTCGGCCCAGATTACCACCACAAACCTGGAAATTTTGGAAGAAAGTCTAATAAGTCTGCGTACTATTCAGAAGCACATCGTGTATGCCTTCGTTATGATTCGCCGATGATGACGGCATTTAATCGAGCTTGGTCTTGCATAACGCTGGTATATTAGCCATTGCGCGATTGAAACCATCTTCAAAATGTTCGGTGCGGCCTTCTGGGCCCGCAGGATTGCAATTAACTGTTACTTGGGTGACCAAGTAAACGTAACATCAAAGAGTATAATGCATAATCGATACAAGGGTAGTGTAGTTCCTAGATACAAAACAAGTACTCGGGCTTCTATAGAGTCCTCTGTCCGTGGCAAGTACCAGCATCCAGGGCGGCAGCAAGTAATCTTCAGGAAGCTAGCGCAGCACCAACCAAGACAGGCCATAGCACATACAACGCCCTCAACCGAGCAGAACTCTCTAGTCTGACTCTCTGGCCACCACTCGCAGTAGTCCCGATCTTATCTCTCCCAGGGGTAAATGTCGACGTCGATTTCGCAGCGCTTGATGTCGACGGGTGTCCACCGAAAGTCTCTGTAGAGATGATGGCAGAGAAAGTGGAATATGGAGAGATATCAGATTTGAGGGCATGAATTATATCAGAGGTATGGTTCGAAATTGTGAACCGTGCTGAGTAGACCGGTTTGAATGGAGAGGACGGAACAAACACTAACGCGCTAAGATCGCTTCTGCGTGAGTGCAGACATCGGCTGTATGTGGACGCTTACTAGTCAGAACTGTCGGGTCCTATTCCCGGAGGTATATACAACTTGACCTCGCGATACGTGCAAGGTATGCTTGCCGCTAGCGTCGCGATGATCGTCTAAGCAAGGTTAGGTCATAGGCAACACCACGTCCGCTCATCAACCCCGATACTACAATGATTCGTACTCACATTCTCCAACAACAGGTCGATCCTCACGCTTCCAAGCTGATTCAAGGAAGGAGGCGTTAAGTCGTCTACCCAGCGTATCAGGTTCGTCTGGGTGGTGCTGGGATGAAAGATGGTGGTGTTTATGGGTGACGTTGGATAAAGTGCCGCAGCGGCCAGCGCAGGAGAGAGTAACACAAAGAAGATAGAATAAATCATGTCTTCTAAACAAGATAGTGAGGGAATGTTGGGCGATTAAGAAAAGGTAGGTATCAGTTGTAAGTAGAGGTACTTCCGTGACGCGTCCATGGCGCCCCACATGTACAACATAGTACAACGTCGAGCTTCAAATCTGCCTGTTTCAGTGCACGCTCACGGTAACTTCGTCCCAAGTTTCCCTTGATTTCTCCCTTCAAACGACCTAGGCCACACCTTGGGTACGTCTTCCAAACCAGAAACCGCCACTACTGTTTCTCCACCCTTCATCGATCATCACAAGCTTTTTCTCTTCAAACATGGAAATGAGGGCCTAAAGGCCTTCGGTGCGGTGCTTATAATCCGTGACAACAAATCCCGTCAGCTCCAGACGGCTGGATATTATCTCAAAATAGTTCTTAAGAGAGGTCTCGGAAGGATTGTAGTAGGCTATTAAAAATGGGGAAGTATCAGTCTGCCGATTGACGCGCCGGCACATCTGAGGAGGATCGTACTGGAAATGGCGCCACATGCAGCGATGCGACCATGACGCTTGAGACGTGTAAGCACAAGGTCGAGAATATGCCTGCCGACATTGGCAAAGACTGATGGATTTGGGGAATATGTGATCATGTAAATTGTTGAGAGCCTGTATATAGGACCCACATTTCAGAGTATTCGGGTGTCGCCTCAGCCAACTCCTTCGCAAACTGAGGACTTTTGTAACTCAAAGCAACATCAGCGCCTAGGTTTCTGACATAGTCTGCTTTGCCATTGCTTCCTACGATAGCCGGCGACGACCATTTTCGCGCCAAAGACGATCTTGGCCAGCTGCACAGCAACGTTGCCTACAGCACCGGCCCTGAAACAATAACTGTTTCCCCTGCCCGGAATTTAAGGACGTCGACGAGTCCCCGGTAGGCTTGGAATTCACAGTCAGAAGAACACAGGCTGAATCGCACTGCTGAGACATACCAGTAAGTCCAGGATCTCCCAGTGGACCCAAGAACGCAGAAAGAGGTACGCCGGGAATGGGACTGTCAATTTATGGATCGCAATATTCGAGAATTGGGGACTCTAGTCAACGACGAACGTCATACGGACTTCGTAACTTTACCGGCAATCTTTTTCACCACAGAGTACTCTGTCCAGCCGATTGAAGTAAGCACAATTAATGTCAGCTTCCTTATGTGTATCTGCGAGCCCGTCCACGACCATGACTTCTGCAAGTGCACGGGAGGGCATGATATCCCCTTCTTCCACAGGGCGAAAATAAAATCTCTAAATAGGATGAGTTAGATCAAAATAGATCCTTGGAACCTCCAGTAGCCAATAAACTGGGTGCACACCTTGGTATTCATCCTTTGTTAAAGACAGATAGAATAAATTCCTAGCGTCGAAGACAAGACACTGGATTTTGCGCTACCTAAAGACAGATAGAATAAACTACATATTTCGTTAGCCACAGATTCTTGCAAAGTCGACTACGGTACTTACTTCCTAGCGTCGAAGACAAGACACTAGGAAGTAGTTCACAAAATACACTATTTGTACATATAGCCTGTCTCACAAAATAGGAGTTGTGAGCACAGACCTATTCTCGCACCGAGTTGAGCCGAGCTACTCGACGCTCGTTCTCCTACATTTGTATCCATCCGCGCTGGGCAGGGTCATTAGAATTCCAAACAACTTTCACGAGCAAGGAGTCCTCAGGATCGAAGAAGGAATCTCAAATGTCTTCAATGCAAAGGTGGCATCATCAGTTGTTGACTGCAGTCTCAGGCTTGTTCCGTACAATCCATGCTTGGGTGTACGCAGGTCCAGGACTAGGTATATATCTATAGCGAGAACAGATGACAGACCATCATACTGTATGGGAAAACAGACCTTACCTTATCCAATGTTTGTACCTGAGCTACATACATCGTGCCCATGGCACTGTCCAATTTATGTAACTGGAGAGGGTGTAACTACCCTCGGAGAAGCGGACCGATGTGCACATCGGTGTAGCATCAACAGCTAAAACCCTCAAGTTTACCATGTAAAATCATTGTGTAATATACTCTGGGTTATGTACAACGGTTGGATGGGTGAAAACAGGTACATTATTCCATGGAATACATAGGAAGTTGCCAGAGCATAAAAAATTCCCAACCCCAAGTTACTAGTCCTACAACCAAGAAAACAGACGAAATGCGACTACCGTTTGCGCTTTCCACCAACACCACTTATGCCCTCTTCCCCAGACTCACCTTCGCTCATCGCAGCTAAGTCGAGCCCTGTGCCTCGTGTCGGCACATTGGGACCAGTTCCAGTGCCTGTGCCAGTCGTATTTCCTTCCTCAGTAGACCGTGCAAGTGTTGCTAGGAAAGTACTATTGAGAGGCGTGGCTTCTGCACCCGGGAAGCCCGACACCTCTCCAGAGCCTTGCCGAGGGACTGGGATCGGGATAGAAGCAGGAGCAGGATCGGCATCGATTGGCGCACCATTACTGCTGAGAGATGATGACGTGCGGTCTCCATCAGCGTCCTCCGCATCTTCCACCTCAGGATCAGGATCTGCATCTACATCTTGAGGTCCTTGTGCATGGCTCTCTGCATGCACTTCTTCGACATCCTCGAGCCCCATGTCAACATCTTCCAACGCACCAGGATCCCGATGCTCAACCTCAACGTCTGCCTCTAAATCAGCAAATGTACGACAGAGTGGACAGGAGAAGCCTGGATGGTGCATTTCGAGTAGGGGTCGGATACATTTATAGTGGTAGACGTGTGAGCATGGCGCAATGAAAAGTGACTGGCAGACAGTCACTTGGAACAGGCCTATCCGAGGGTCAGATAACGCTCACATCAGAATATTGGCGACTCACAAATACAACAGTCAGTCAGGTTAGACTTCGTTCGCTTCTCGGCTGGACCCGCTTTGGTTTCGGGTTGAGCTACACCCGATAGCGTCTTAAGTTGCATGAGTGCGTTTGAGCTGCAAATGTGATCAGTCAAGTACAGCAAATAAAGAGAAGTATATACTTGAAGGCATTGACACCAGACTGCCATTCGCGACCAAGTTCTACACGCATCTTAACGCAGCGGTAGATCTCCTCAGTACCGCCCTGATAGTCGACACCAAGCTGGAGAACGTCGCCGTCTTTGATAGGATGTGGTCGAGACTCTGTATTAGGAGATGACAGCCGAATATGATTGAGAAAAGTGCCGGAGGAGCTCTTGGTATCTTTGATATAAAACTAGGATCGAGGGGTTAAAAAGAGCACACAGACATTGGGATGGAACATACACTTCCTGAATCGAACCAAACCTCAGCATGGCCACGACTGACCACTTTGGACTTGAAAGCGAGTTTATTCCCGTTTGTTCCCGAGTGCGTAGATCGGTCTGTGAAGCGACCAATGCGGAGTGGAAGTTCTCCCTGTCGAACGTCGCGGGTGATAGCTTCGAAATGGAGTGAACGATGGGATTCAAGATGAGGCACAAGACGAATGCGATGCGTAGGCCCAGAGGGAATTTCCTGACGGTTTTCTGCACGTTCCGCAAGGGCAGTGGCTGATCGCCGGCGGCGAAGCATGTATCCCAAACCGCTCGAGTTAGAGGTTTGAATCTGAGGCGCAGCAGCTGTGGCTGCCGCCGGTCGTCGTCTATGACCTGGATTAGATGAAGGTTGGTTCGATGTTGCGACAGCGGGAGAGTCGTTGGGAATGACTGGATTATTAGATGTCGTGGCGGCTCTTGGACGATTGGAACGAGCTAAAAAGTTGATGGATCCCAGGAGGGACTGTCTAGGGGTGTCACTGGTAGGAGAGTCCATCACGAAATCCGACCTTAGGCTGCACCAATGTCGACGACGAACGGAAAGTGAAACCTTGTTTGGTTCGTACAAACACTAGGCTGTTTCGAGTTCCGCGGACTGCTGCCGCACGGGACATAACAAGAAGTCGGCTTATTATGAAGAGTCGGCTATTATGAAGTCTTCTTGGACGTCTTCTCTACATACCTATGCTTTTCGGAATTGTTCTCATACTGTACTTTGTCTTTTTTTTTTAGTTCATGCTTACTCACTTCTGGCGCACACCAACCTGGACCTTAGCCGGCATCAAGCCTGTTGTCACGCGGGTCAAGCAATTTAGAAAAAGCTGTGAATGTTGGACTGAAACTACAGTTACCTCCCAGGTGCACGCGGTATTGCTGGAAAATCTGTCAAGGCATTCGCTCACGCGTGTGGTTTAGCGGCGCTACTGCGCCAGTCCCCAATTCCAGATCATCCATAATTCACAGTATTGGCTTGCTGCTGACACAGGTGGATGATATTGATACTGATACTGATACTGCATAGAGTTCTAAAATATTACAGCTGTTTTGGGTAACTAAGCTGGGGTTTGAAATTTGCTAAAATACTTCTGAAAATAAAAATTTGCCATAGCACAACTGCAACTGCAGACGCAGAGCTGAAATTTGAGAGACTAACTTACAAATAATTAGCTAAAATATATACAGCTGAAGTAAATAAGCTCTGGGACCTGCAAATCTCCATGTATGCTCTAGATAGCACAGAATTATCTTGGTTTATGTACCAACAATAAGAACTAATACAGGTATTGGATTTTATTACCCCCATGATATCTCTGGGGGGTGAACTTTTATTGCCTCTCTCTGAACCCTGTAGAAGCTGTAATAAAGGGGAATGCATGATTCCAAGTATTAGTTCATGTATTTACTTTATGTAGAAAGAAGAATATGCAGTATCAGAT
>QFFB01002155.1:0-13966 GCA_003316465.1 Ramaria cf. rubripermanens | reverse complement strand
CTCCGTCCAACGTCCCGCCACCGTGAGTACCCTCCACTCTTTCACTTACGCCAGGTTTTCTATGCTCACCATAATCGACTTTCAGACAAATTCCGCATCTCCTAAAGATGGCCCTGAAGAGATCTCGAAGATGATGGTCAGTTACAGTCCTATCTATCACCTTTGTCTACGCCACCGCCGCCGCCACCGCCCTTCATCTTATCTGAAACCTGTATTAGAAGAGACTCAGTGTATCTTCTGACGGCCAGACTCGTGACGGAGACCGTAAACAGGTATGTGCATATTTGACTGTCAAAGGTGATGGTTGTCCTGATGCCACACTATTATCAGCCTGTGGCATCGTCATCAAAAGTCGTCGACCAGGGGCCTGTCGAGTCAGCGATAGTATTGATTTCGTCTACAGCTATTCCCCAACGGTCGCGTGGTAAGTCATCGTTCGGGGACTTCTGCAACAAAGCTAACATAGTATCATCTGTTTAAGGCAGCGGCTTGTCTTCTAGACGTCGAAGGCCTTCTCCGAGGGGTAAAGAATCTCATACAAAAGTCGGGTCATCGGGGGACGTCCTGTACGTTGTTTTATTATGACGATTTGCTTCAGCTCACATATTCATATCATAGGCATCACCCCCCACCAACGGCACCCAAACCAGATGTAGTGTCTCATCAGGAGCCACGTAGGAATCACGAGCACGGGTACTCCCCGTATTACACCCGCCCTCGTCCACGTCCACGTCCTGCGTTACCAACCGAAATAAGATCGTATGAGCCACTTCATCGTGTCAAGGCGCCTGTCAGAGGGATCCTTCGCCCTTCGAACCCTCCTCCCTCATCAAAAGCCTCAGAGGATGTTGATCACGTCGCCTCTGAAACGCGCGAACGCTCACAGCGCCCCAGTACCCCTGCAGTATCGACAACGGCCACTAGAGATCCACGACGTCGTACCCAGCGCCCTTCCATTCGTCCACCTCTTTCTGACAATGAGCTCGCTGGTAGTTGTGTCAACCAGCAGGAAGACGACAACTCTTCCGTGAAGCCTGACGCCCACGATCCAAGTTCCGATGGCACGCTCGCGGGCAAGACAGAAGGCAAGCCTACTGCTACCCGACCTGGGACGAATGAGGATTTGGAAAGAGAGATCTTCGGCGGTGATTCGGATTTGGAAGACGAAGACACAGACCGCGCTAAGCCACCTGAAGCCTTGTCTAAGCGAGCGGACAAAGGCAAGGGCGTGGATCCTCTCGAGAAGGGGTTTGCAGCTTTTCTCAAGAGTGGACGTCGGAGTGGTCAGAGTGATCAGGTACGCGATGCTTGTTCCACTATGCGCATATGGCCCAGAGCTGGAGTGGTCACTCGAAAGAGGACTTTGGCTCATCTTTGCCCACGGATCTGCTTTATTGTGACCGCTGTCTACAATGACTTACCTTCTCTGTTGTCTAGCCCACTGAATCAGCCTCTGCAAGTAACACTACTGCTGAGGAGCCCTGCAAATCTCCCGGTGGTGCCGTGCCGTCGTCGGCCACAGTTGCAGAGCCTTCTGTGGACGACAATGACCCAGCGCCATCACTTCCAGGAGAGTGGCACCCTTCCCCACTCAGTCTGGACGAAGACGACGACCGCATGGACGTTGATGAAGAATGGGAGCTTTCTTCCCATTCCTCCTTGTCTTCTAATCAAGACGACAGCGATGCTATGGACATCGACGTATGGATGTCCACCGATCAGGATGTCGAGATGCTCGACATGACCTCAGAGGTTGAGGGCAACGGCTGGCCAGTCTCAAGTCATGGAACGATGAACGAGATGTACCCCGTACTTTTCCACTAGCGTTGGTGTATCAATAGGTATGATCATTTTATGCGCTCAAGGGCGGGGTCTAACCCCATTCAAAGTCCCCAGGGCTTCACCAAGGATCGCGGGAGGCTGGATTGTCACTGTCCAGCGCTTGGGAGCGATCATCGAACCTCCTCCCCGCTACGGTCGTGGATGGGAGCAGACTACCCGACTATACCAATGCTCGTGTACCACCGTCGTCAAGTATCACCAACTGAAATCGGCAGTACAGAAGCATTGGTCAAGTCGGGCTTTATCCCAACCCATTCCGTCGCCCGTGTCACTCATATAGGCAGGCAGCGTCCGAGTTGCGGCTGCGAATGGATATACGGATTTCTTTGGAAATTCAGCAAAACTACTGGTCGAAGAGAATTCGATCGTGGGTGTCACCCTGCAGGGTGTTTTGTAAATTTTTTTTTTGTCTTGCTTTGCTTTGTTTTGCTCTTGTCCTGTTTTGCTTTTGTCTTGTGCTATCGGGGGTCTGTAATCTGAAGCAGTGAACATTTTTTGGTTTGTCAGATGTTTTTCGGGTTTCCGGCGCGCTTGATCAACTGTAATACATCGCTTGGCTATCGGGGACGAATACGATTGTATCGGGGGGCGAACATATCGGAGACGAATTCAAATGTATCGAGGACGAACCACGTGCATCACTCGCCTATAATTAGGATATTCAGAGGTAGGTAGCTGGGTTCCTTGGAGTAAGGAAAACGAATCAACCTGATCATCCCAGGTGTCATCGGAGATCATCTATACTTGCTCAAAGAGCTCCGACACGACGCTCAGATCCACGTTGCCCCCGCTAAAAACGATGCCGACGTTCAGGTGTACTCTTTCGTGAGTGCTTGCCTTTTTCTGCATCGCTTCCTTGAAACCTTTCGAGAATAGGGCGACTGCGAGAGGGACGGCCGCCGAAGGCTCAATCACTAGTTTCATTCGCTCCCAGACAAACTTCATAGCGCGGCTACAAGCGGCATTCGCAACAAATAACACTCAGCTTTGGTGAGCAGCTTACATAATTTGTTCATCGGTGACTGTGTAGATGGCATCCACATGCTCCAAGATGAGCGGGAACGTAATCTCGCCTAACGACGTGAGCAGCCCGTCTGCTATAGTCTTCGGGTTCACAGACGGCTGGAATGTCCTGCTTGTAAAAGATCGAAGAGCATCGTCTGCTCCCGTAGGCTCCGCACCGACGACCCACACGTGGGGGCTGAGAGCCTTTGTGGCAAGGGCGACCCCAGATAGCATGCCGCCCCCTCCCACTGGCGTGATCAGGACGTCAAGGGGTCGACCAAGATCCCGGGCTTGCTCGAGTAACTCTACAGCTAGGGTGCCTTGACCTGCAATTATTCGCACTGGGGAAGGATGAAACTATACAGCTTAGGCGACAGCTAGAGCATACACACCATCATCGTAGGGTGGTACAAACTCAACCTTTCTCTCGGGATCTTGGGCTCTCTCTTTTTCGATGACTGCCCTGGCTGCATCCTCCCGTGCCTGCAATGTCGGGATGCATTCTGTCACTATCGCCCCATAACCTCGGACAGCAGCCTTCTTGACAGATGATGCAGTATTCGGCATGACAACGTGCGCACGCACGCCAAGCTGCCTTGCCGCCAGGGCGAGGGCCTGTGCATGATTTCCAGATGAGTGAGTGACAACAGTAAGCTTTGATGGGGTGGTTTCTCGCAGAATGGAGCGAATAGCGTTGGTAGCACCTCGAATCTTAAAGGCTGGGGTGCGATGAGTCCCACAGAGAACCCCGAGATGAAGGTCGCTTTTAAATAATACGGAGTTTGCGTACCTCCAACTTTTTGCAAATTTTCGCATTTCATGACCAATCGAAGGACTACGTCGTTAGCTTCATCAGAAGCGAGGTTATCTGCGGTAGCTGATGTGATAGCAGGCGTGCGATGAATGAAAGGCTTGATTTCATCAGCTGCCTTGAGAATATCCTCTATGGATATGAGCGGCTCATTGGTATGATTCAAGCACATCTTTCCCTGCTCGACGTTGGCGTTGACAGCTTGATCCGAGCCAATCTCGAAATCGCAACGTGACCGTGTGACGACGGGCCTTGATGCCGCGCAGATCGTTCGTCACGATTTGCGTGACTAGAATCCGTCCGATTTCGCCCAGATAAGTATTGTCATTAGAACGCCTCCGCCAAGATATCGACTGCGTCTATTTAAATGCCTCCGCTGCGTCTATCTGTCAATCAAGCTTCATCTACCAATTTGTACTTCGCACAACCTTGCTCTTACCACCACTCTTTAAGATTCCCGTCAGCACTAGCTGCATGACTAGTAAATCATGTCCTACAGTGAAGACCTGAAAGCAGCCCCTGTCAACCCTCAGCAGACAGGTCACCCATCAAATCAACCCTCATACAACGCAGGTGCTGCATACCCACAGCCTGCACAGTATGTTCCATCTCCCCAGCAACAAGGCCCCCCGTATCCTGCTGTGCCGGGAGGGCAATATCCACAGGGCTACCAGGCCCCACAGCAATTTGCACCTGGCATGCAGCCGCAGGTGCTTGTTGCGCAGCCCCAAGGTGAGGGTATTCCGCACCGGCGAATACAAACTGAGACTCACGTCTGCATCACAGTGGTCGTGATGGGATGTCCACAGGGTCAGCACTATTACACGACCCACTACGGACCCTGCGGCATTATTGCTGCAATCCTTCTGTTCCCTATAGGCTTGATATTCCTTTTGTGCGTTGTCCACTTCTGCATCCCTTGTTCCGGATCCCGTCTGACTGTGTATTAAGTGTGGATCAAGAAAGGAGATGTGTTCGGTGCGGTGCACGCGGGTGACCCTGTATTTGTGCTCAGTTTTCTAGTCGACCGACCTCTTACCGTTGCTTTGATCATGCTGACGTTCCCTTTCTTAGTTTTCCTGCTTGTGCAATTGATGGCTGTTTATTGTATCATTTGTATGTAACCTATTGCTGATTTACACTATCGAGGAGGCAATGTCGACATCTCGCATATGACCTGCGTTCCCTCATCCGGAATAGTGACAGCATACATATATGGCCAGTTGCAATATATCCCATATGTACCAGTGTACATCTGCAGTACTTCAGCGTAGGTTATCACCATTACGCTGCTAAGGAAACCCCTGCCAACAGGGGCACATAGAAGCTGATTGATGAATATTTTCTACTACATACATTCAGGGCGGCAGTATCAAAGGCACTTCCCAGTTCTCGCCCCCAAAGTCCAACACATGTATGTCTGTGTCTCCGGTAGTCCCTATACACAGCTTTCCAACGCTCTCATCAAACGCTACAGACGTCGTCCCGTGCATCATTTTCCATGCAAGGTCGTTCGGAATGTCCGGAATGCAGAGTGATCGTTTCCCTACCACCACCCGCTCAACAACAGGGGCAGTCTGGTCCTCCTCGACCTGCATTGCGTCAGGGTCGTCTCTGGGGCACACTTCCACGGAGAAATTCGCTAGGGTACGTGGCGTAGCGAACTTGTCATACCCTTCAGCCTTGGTTGCAAAGGTGCAGAAACGCAGAACTTCCATGGCCCCCGCTGTCACATCACCCTCCTTTTGAAGCTCTGGTTTGAGGTGCGGACGCATTAGGATGAGTGAACGATAGGCACCGGGTAAGACCACTGGTCGCGCATACTCATCTCCCCATGTGTGCCTCTCCACCTTGGCAGCGGGTAGCTCGTAAGAGTAGCGATTTATCCAACCCCGTCCGTGAGGTAATCTCAGAATTTCATTGGGCACCGGAACAGGCGGTAGCAAACAGTGGAGGAACCCTCGCGGTTCCTTTGTGGTAATGAAGATTGACTGGCAAATCAGCGTGAGCTACGAGACATGGTGTCGCTGAACTATTGAAGGCCATGCTCACTATGGGAGGCGGGTCGATGTTTCCGGGAGCGGGTAGTAAACCATCCGGGTCGTGCAGGCTGTTGAACCACGAAGTTTCGAGATCGGAGAAATAGAAGCCGTCCACGTGCAGGCCACTGAGAACTTGCCTCCCAAGCGTCGAGGGGTGCTTGTATGACGACCCAGGGCCGGGAAGCATGAACAGGTCGAGCGCGAAGAGTGTACTGTCCATGTTCACGCCGACTTCGATCAGCACTCGGCTGACAAGAACGGAGTTTTGGCCAGACATAAGTTTCACAGACCATATGGAGTGCCGCTGAAGACATCTCTTGTCAGTGGTCAGATGGTCCCAAGACAAGCGCGCACGTACCAGGGTGATATAGGGATGGACTGGTCCCAGCAGAAGGTTGCCGCGTTTGCCAGATTCGAGGTAATGAAACACGAGGGCACGTGGACGATGCACGACAAGTAAAACTAGTTGACTATCCATGTATTCGAGCGCAAGCTGCCCAACATCGCAAGTTGTCCAGGATTCGTGAAGCACGTGGAAGGGCAATTCCAGCGAGTCGTCAAATAAGCCCGGGTCCCCTGGGAGTCCAGATAATTCTTCGAGGACGACTATGGGAGCACAGACGACACGGACTTGCGTGGAATCACTATAGTGGCACATGAGCATACACACACGCCAGGTGACCATTGACCACTCACACGTCGTCTTTCTTGACCGGTGCCTTTGCGTATGCGATGACAATGCACATAAATCCCTTGACCAACGCATACTTGACCTCGAGTTTGAGGAAGGGGGTGTTCGAAGTTGCGCCAGTCAAAGGGACGCGGACGCCTGCATGGTCCAAGTCCCACAGGACGAGTGTGTACTTATCTAACTCAAGATTCTTGATCACGCTGACCATGTACTTTCCACCTGGCAGTATTTTTAAGACAACGGGGCGCCCAAGCGCCTGAAAACGACTGTGATTCCCGACGGGGTTCTGTCGACGCCAGTTCTGCTCCAAGTAGAGAGCTCGTCTCATGAGCCACTCATATGTCGACGGCAGAATCTCTCCAAAACGGTAGCGAGAGGTGGCGGGGAGGATGGGTAGTGGGACCATTAGCTTTCGGAGAAAAAATAGCCAGATGTTAGCTATATGAGTGCTCTGTACGATGGACTTGTTCGTCTGAAAGGTGTTAGTTTGGTCGCTATGCAAGTAATGACAGTATGCGACGTACCATCCGCAAGGCGAGGACGTCCCTTACACTGAGCCACTCGCAGATGTTCAGGAAGACATCTTGAGGCATGTCCAGGAAAGTTGGCGCTGGCGGACCACCGCTGAGGCTTTCCCAGTTCTTGCGTGCAGTATCGACCATCCAACGGCAGAGTTCGGTCATGGCAGAGGGTGAAAGAAAACAAGGTGGAAACTAGAGGTCTTACATGCGCCATTTTATGTAGCCAAGTGGAACGGCAGAAAACGCGACCACATGGACCTACATGCAAAATACAAAGGCATCACCCCCTTGTGCCATATGCATCTCTTGTGTCACTTGAACTTTCGTGAAAGGGATTGTCTCTCGTATCGGTGCTGGTCCTTTAACTAGCTTTTCAAAGTCAAGAAACAAGGCCTTCGAATCATGCTGAGCATAGCAACACCTAGCAAACGCCGTACGAAGAAAAATAACGCGTTGGATGCACGGCTTGGTGCTGTCAGATGATGTCAAGATATAGACTTATCTCTAACCAGCCGTATGTACCAAATTCTGATGTTGAACTAAGGGATGCCATGGATTCACCGCGTTATAATTTTTTGAGGCCAGACGGTGATTATAAATGCATATTTCAAGTTGGGCCTGGCGCTTCAATAATGCCTTCGAAAACCTTGGTTCGGTGGTGCAATGATGGAGATTATCTGGCAGGCTGCAAGCTATCGACTAAGTTTCAAAGGACTCGAATTTTTCAAACGTCGACTACAAGCATACGGAGGAAACATCTCTGCCGTGATCCGGTGGCTCATGATTTGACTCCGATCTTTTACCAATTTGGTCTCTCGCCCGCGATTCTGCTGGCGCTAAATTCCACCGTTGAACATCAATTGGCGCTGGCACCCGCCAGGTATAAATACTCCCTACCGATTTTCACCCGCACTTCCGTGATATATAGCTGCTGGCACTTATCAATGCTGTCATAGGCATGCTCCGTTCCAATTATCATATCAATAAATGAGGTTGACAGACGTGGGTACCGGTATATCTCCCTATCCGATACAGCCTCAGCTGTGGCAGCTGCAAGGCGCCGATGATCTTTGTGTTGTCACACCTCCTGTTCCTCTACTCCTCTTCACCAACGTCCAATTTCGACTTTATCTCAGCGCAGGACGTTTTGTTATTTAAATCTCAGCATCTAGTCTCGCTTGTCAGTGGTGATGAGTTCCAAACGCTCGTCTGGACTGGACTTCTCAGACAGAACGCCCGCGTTCGACCACCCCGACATTGCAATTATACTCGATGGTGGGCCCGCTTACCTGCGACGCAACAAAACAGAGCGCAGAAGGCTTCAAGGTCTCATGAGACCTGAGCTTCAACAGCCCTTCGCAGCTCCGGGTAGCCGTCGCAGCCTTAAATCACAATGGGACCGCTGGATGGTCAATGATGGTGGTGGTCGCATTTTTTTTGCCGTATGGATATTTTTACAAATCATCCTCGGTATCTTCGGTTTTGCCAATTACCAGCTCAAGGACAACTTAGTCAACGCCCGTGCCATGTTTGGCATCACATATCGTGTGTCTCATCGACTTAAATCACTCCCTTGCCCGTTCTGATTTACTCCTAGCTATCGCACGCTCTGCTGCACTGATCCTTCACGTCGACGCTGCGCTTATTTTAATTCCTATCTGCCGGAATTTCATCTCCCTTCTTCGTCGCACTCCCCTCAACCAGATCATTCAGTTTGATAAGAGCATTACCTTCCACCAGGCAACCGCCTGGTCCATTGTATTCTGGGCTGCTGTCCACATTGTCGCACACATGGTAAACTTTGCCAGACTCGCGCTGGCAGACCCCAACGCGAGGGGTGCAGGCCCACGTGTCGTCGCATTCCTGAGCGCCAACTTTGCCACCGGACCCGGGATCACTGGCTGGATCATGACCGTCTGCCTCGCTATTATGGTCTTCTTCGCTCTTGAAAAACAACGCCGTGCCCATTTCGAGCGATTCTGGTATTCCCACCATCTATTCATTGTTTTCTTCATATGCTGGCAGCTTCATGGTATGTTCTGCATGATTCAACCTGACCGACCCCCCTTTTGCTCCTGGAATCAGATTGGTTTGTTCTGGGTGGGCCCTGGTTTATTCCCGTCCATATAACCATATCATGATCTGACCCTCCACAGCGATACTGGCTTGCTGGAGGCATCATATTTGTCTACGAGCGTGTCCTGCGCGAAGTGCGCTCCCGCCACAGGACGTACATCTCGAAAGTTATTCAGCATCCTTCAAAGGTCATGGAGATCCAAATCAAGAAAGAAAAGACCTTTACACGAGCCGGTCAATATATCTTTCTCTGCTGTCCCGAAATTTCCTACTTCCAGTGGCATCCATTTACGCTTACCTCCGCCCCAGAAGAAGACTACATCTTAGTTCATATCCGCGCTGTCGGCGACTTCACTAGTGGCCTGGCTAGATCCGTTGGTTGTGACTTTGACACACGAGCAAATAAAGATAGCGGGGGGAGTGGCGGTAAGCTTGTCGCCATAGATGCGGACCCACGCCTCAACAGAGTTTTACCCCGCGTTATGATTGACGGCCCATTCGGGAGTGCATCTGAGGATTTTCTCAACTATGAAACCGTGCTGCTCGTTGGTGCTGGGATCGGTGTCACGCCCTTTGCGTCCATCCTCAAGTCCATCTGGTACCGCATGAACAATTTCAACACTACTAAGCACACACGTCTATCCAAGGTGTGTGCATCCGCCCCCTCATCTACATGTTACCCATGGAAGCTTACAGGTCTATTTCGTATGGGTGATCCGCGACTTTGGCACCGCAGAGTGGTTCCACTCTCTGCTGCATGCGCTCGAGGAGCAGGACACCCTGGGTCGGATCGAGATTAGCATCTATCTTACGGCACATGTCAAGGAGGACGATCTGAACAATATTATGGTCCTGGACGTTGGTGCAGAGAAAGACGCAGTTACCTCGTTGCGTGCACCCACCCATTTTGGCAGGCCGAACTGGGACAGAGTCTTTACCTCCATCACGGAAAAGCATCTCGACACAGACGTCGGTGTATTTTTTTGTGGTCCCCCAATGTTGTCTCGGACGTGCGTACCCGTATTCACACTTGCTTTATTGACATGAATTGACTTTATACACCAATTATAGCCTACATGAGAAGTGTAACCAGTACACCGATCCTACAGGTACCCGATTCTTTTTTGGCAAAGGTGCGTCGCGTGTCGTAGAATCTTCTACACCGCTTCTCACCGTCTGATAATCCTCAGAGAATTTCTGACAACACGAGCACCGTGCTGATTGTCCATACTCCCGCTCCCCTTCTTGTCCCTTAATACTTCACCCGTTATCATTATGTCATACTTGACTGAGATGGTGGAGTGGAACGGATGTAGCCTTTGCTTGACTCTACAGCAGAATAATTTTAGTATTAATTGAGCTGCCTTTGTATCATCAATTGACTTTTAGGAACATGTCAAACCGGGGTCCTCATTGTGTCACGGTGCTGCTGTCGATTTCGGTCGAGTATGCTGAAATTTCAAATCGCTCCACGCTGCGACTATAAGGTTCATAATCTTTTACAACTACTATGGTGCAAAAGAGCATGTCTTCCTCATAAGTAACGTTGTCTTAATCACTCCATTGAACACCGCTGACTAATGGCCGGTGATGCTGAAGCTTACTGAAGTCGCACAACTTTCGAGTGAAAGACTGGCCCTCGACTTCCAAAATCCATCCAATGCCTGTAACGTCTGTGGCCAACTACAGTATTAATTATGCTCAACTCCAAGCCTGCAAGGCCCCCCCTTTAATGAATTCCTGGGTTGAGTCAAGCTCAAAACCTGGGCTAGGGCTCCTTGAAACCCTGACAGTGGCAATCACAGCTGTTTGCAATATGCACAAGTTTGAAACTACACTCAAATATTGTATATACTGTAGCTCAATGAATACTATCACCAATCAGGATATGGACCACTTTCCTCATTTTATTAATAAATAATTAGATACTTGAAATAATTTTTTTTTAATTTCTGAGAGTCTTTAATTGCATGTGAATTATATGCCTATCAACTTTTATTACCAAACAAGTCAGAGTTCATGTTGCCAGAGACATCCGATGTCTGAGACAGGATGTGGATCAGGATGCCAGTGATTTGGGGTCACACTTGGTCACGACTGTTAACATTCACTGCAGCCTGCCAGGCTGTCACACTCTGCATGCTTGAAAGTGAACCTGGCTATCCAGGCAGTGTACTAAGACCGGCATTGTGTATATAATGTGTTTTACATACAATATGTGAAATATGATTTTTACCAATTATTTTAAGGCTGAATAATCACATAGGGGGGCTAAAAGCATGTGCTACCTGCATATATAGCCCCCCATCTTCCAACACAGCTGCTTTTTTTCATCAAAAAAATGTAGTTATATTCTTAATATGTTAATCATAATTGTCAATAATTTTTGGCACCCCCAAATGTTCCAGGGGTGGTGGAATGTGCAAGTGATCCACATCCTGACCCAATCCACATCCTGACTGGTGATAGTACTGCTCCAAAATAATTCAAATTTGGTAGTAAATTCAACATATATATGTTCTTACTTACTATAATGTTACCTGGGTGAAAAAATGTCTTAATCAAAAATGCAGGCAGCCATTCAATCCAGGCTACAGCTAGCTTGTAAATTCAGCTATGGACTAACCACTGCACCTTGTTCATTTTTTCACTCAGGTAACATTATAGTAAATAAGAACATATATATGTTGAGTTTACTACAAAATTTGAATAAGTTTGGTACAGTATTCATTGAACTACAGTATTTACAATACTTGAGTGTAGTTTCAAACTTGTGCCTTACATATTGCAAACAGCTTTAAAACTTATGAATAACCACTGTGTGACTGACCCAACCCTAGACAAAAGGTTGTCTTAGGCTTGGCACAAACCCAGGCCTGTGGTTGTGAAACATAACACTAGTAGAGAGCTAGGTGTTCATTTTGTTCCTACTATGAATCAGAAGTACATTGAATCCAACTACAAGACAACCTCCTCATTCAGGTGGCTGTCTAATTCAATCTCACTTGCTGTCTAAGTCTATGATGCCTTCACTTGACCCAGTGCCAGTCTTGCCATCACCCATGATGTCAACTTCAAGTGAGGACATGGGTGGCAGATCATTGGTAAGTAAAGCATTGTATAGGGCACATTTTATCATCTAAAGGGCCTTGCCTACATTTCCCTTCAATTGGTTACACTGCTTGCTGACTGTGATACCTGAACTGGAGAATACCTGTTCACTCGAGACAGATGAGGCCATGATTGGAAGGTAGTCAAATGCCAGGCAAGCCTACATAGGGTAAAGTCATTCATAGACCAATATATTGATTAGCTATGTCCAGTAGTGATAATGGTCCAATGTTTACTCCCCACCACTCAATGAGCCCCATCCCTTTGAGAAATGACTTGACAGATCCTATATATCCCCAGTATGCCTATAGCCAGGGGGTCTCACTTGCTGGCACATCTGTGAGGGCAACCTAAGCAGATGCTCTACACTCAAGCAGTGCACTATGTCATGAACTAGTCTATTCCACCATAATGCTGAGTGCCTAAGCAGAACCATTTCCTCAATTAGATGACCAATATCTTCTCATGCTCTGAGCTGAGCTATCATCTCCATTATCTTCAATGTACCTCACAGTCAATATCACCCATGCCTCCACTCATCACCCCCCATACAGATGCCACCAATCATCTGGGCTCCATCACCCACCCACATTAGGTGGCAATCTGGCAGAACTAGTACAGGTAGCATGGACTGAGAAAGCATTGATCCCTATAAACTCTTCTTCAATCCTAATTCAGGACAGGTTAATTTACCAGTGCATTACATCTCCAATACATGTGAAGACAAGCAAAGCAGTAACTCCAAACCTCCAAGGCCTGAATGACATAAGTAACAGGGGTGCCAAAGTATGGATAAGGGTGGGGTAGTGTTTGGAGGATGCCATAGAGGGCATCTGCAAAGTTCTGGGACAAGAGGCTATCTGCTGAAGTTGATTATGGGGGATATGGTGTGGGAAGGAGTTTGGCAAGGCCACATGTACTTCACATCACTTCAGCATATCATGGGAATGTTTGCAGCAATGTAAGGCATAGGTCATATGCACTTCACAAGTGAAGTGTAGGTTCCCCTCATAACATCACTGGATGCAGATATCAATGGATGGCTGCCATCATTATCATCACCATTCAATGCAACAAGTAGCATTTTGAATCATTGTTTCTTTAGATTAGAGACCATTCTAGACAATGTTAATATAGCTTTCAATACATCCCACCATTCTTTGAACTTCAGAAGCTGTTAAAGGGTAAAATAGAAGGATAAGAAGTGGACTGACAAGATCTTTGACTGTTTGGATTGCCTGGATAACAAGCTCATTGCCCGAATGCTTTTTAAAATGACTCATCTTATGTTCTGGGTGAAGCATTGTGTCAAACAGGTAAGCATGCAGGACACCCATAACCATAATATATGCCTGTGATTCCCCAGTCCTGTTATATTATTTTGTAAATGTATCTACACCAGCAGTCAATGGTCTATGGAAGTCTTCATATCCTGAACATGCAACGAGACAGCTGGACCATGTGTCCAGATGGTAAGGTACAAGGTAGGGTACTATTCTGCTGAGAGCTTGTGCTATTGTTAAGACCAGGGCCTAGGTGTGGGACCTTGGGGCAAGCTTGGACCAAACTCAGACCAAGGATGGTAGGGTAAGGGCTTGGCTTCAGCTTATATACTGTGCTATCCACTAGAGTGCATGCCCTAGATTTCTGAGTGAGGTTTGGATGAAATGAGAGTAAGGAAATAAGAGAAGAGCTTCTAAGAAACTACTAAGGGATTCAAGGGATATCTAAGTTGATTTTCAACTGCCCAGCAAGATACATACAGATGGGACTTATATATAAATAACTGTAAGGGCAACCCTTGTGCACTGTGGAAGTCATGCTGTCACACAGGCTGACAGAGGGGAAAACCAAAGTTTACATAAAC
>QFFB01002153.1:0-14448 GCA_003316465.1 Ramaria cf. rubripermanens | reverse complement strand
GCTTTAGGTGACTGGGGGTAAAGTGTATGATGAAGCTCGGCATGTCTTTGAATATCTTCCGAATTGAGTGACCATCGTGATAATGAGGGCGATGTTGGGGAATCAATGGTCTGAAGGGGAATAGAGCTTGAAGCTACGTTGTTGATGGACGGCATGGGGATAACAATGAACTGATAATTGATGGGGTATGGCTGAGTCGACTGGCTGGGCTGAACTGAGATGATGGAATAAGCTGAGATGAAATAGACGCGTGTGGAGCTTAGAGTTTTTAAAGGCTCCTCGGAGTTTGAAGCTTTTAGATGTGTTTCGTTCGATTTTCCTTCACTGAATATCGATATGCTTGGTACGTGGATGGTACTCGTCATTCTTGGTGACAGATATCGCAGAAATGTTGTCCATGTGAATGACAATGGGTCTGGTAAGTGGATGAGCGATCTCTGCCAGGAACATCTGCAGCCAGAGGGCCTCCTTCGCAGTGTGAGTCGCTGCTACATACTCGGCTTCCATTGTTGATAATGCGACTATGGGCTGCTTCTTCGAACTCCAGGATATGGCGCCCCCATCAATGGTAAACATGTACCCCGATATAGAGTGTCGATGCTCTTGTGATGCCCAGTCTGCATCGGAGAACGCTTCGAGGCCCTTTCGCGTTCCACCAATGACCAGGCAAGTCTCTTTTGTTCCCTTCAGGTACCTGAATACCCTTTTCACCACTTCCCAGTGTGGCCTCCCTGGGTTCTGCATGAATTGTGACAGAAAGGAGACAGCAAACGTGATGTCTGGGCGCGTGCCAAGCGCAGTGTACATGAGAGAGCCAATGGCCTCTCAGTAAGGTACACTATGCATGTCCTCAAACTGACAAGGAGTAGAGGGTGATTGCATGGCAGAGAGCTTGTGGTGTGGGTCAGGTGGCGTGGTCAGTGGGTTTGCATCCTGTAGACTAAATCTTTCAAGGATCTTTTGGATATACGCACGCTGTGAAAATGAGATCGTGCGCATCTTACGGTCTCGTTTTACTTCAATTCCGAGCAGCCAATGCAAGTCACCAAGGTCTTTGATCTTGAACACAGTGCGCAGTTCATCCTTGAACTTGTGTATTACCTGCTTTGAATTCCCAGCCATTGTGAGGTCGTCAACATCAACAGCAACGATGAGAGCTTCTTGGTTGGTGTGTCAGTGGAAGACAGCATGCTCCACCTCACAGCGAGTGAAACCAAACCTGTAAAGAATGCTGCAGAACAGCTCATACCACTCCCTTCCTGCTTGCTTTAGGCCATATATGGCGCGGTTGAGTCAGCAAACATAGTGTTCCTTCCCAGGAACCTCGTAACCCTTCGGCTGATGCATGTATATAGGTTCAGTGAGCCGAGCATTGAGGTAAGCTCCATCTACATCTGTCTGCTCAAGCTCCCAGTCGTTCCTAGTGGCAATGGCAGCAATTATACGAATCGCCGACAGCTTGGCGGTAGGTGAGAAGGTTTCATTATAGTTGATTCCTTCGGCTTGTGAGAATCCTTGTGCAATGAGCCTTGCTTTGTGGGCTACAACCTTACCGGTCACGTCATGCTTGTAGTGGAAAACAATTCTGCTTCCTACAATGTTTGCACCATCTGGAGGCTCTACCAGGTCCCATGTCTTCACCTGGGCATGCTGGTCCAACTCCCTTTTAATGGAGATGTCCTACAGTGGCCAATCTTCATGAGATCGCGCATCGTCCAAGCTGGTAGGGTTGGTGTGTGCAGGCACCACCATTGAAGACTCAAAAGGGTGGGATGTCACCCCCTCAATTCTGGTGCCGTCCTCTCCTAGCTCTGCAAGGACTGTCAGAGCATTATTTTCAGTGGGCATGGGCGGGCCTTGAGGGTACACAGGTGCATTGGCACAGCCTGTGCTGCTGCCTCCACCTTCAGCGATGTCACCGACGTACGCAGACGGTTTTCTCGTTCGGTGACCCCTGCCTTGCGGCTGGTCCTCTGGAGAATCGGGTGCTTCAAATCCCTCAAGAGGATCAGCGTATGGTGCAGTTGGAGTGCGGGGTCGAGGTACAGGTCAGTCCTGCATGGTGTTCTGACTGGCCTGGGTGACCAGCTCCCCCTCAGTTGGTGCATCCGCAGGTGTGACGATGACTGGGTCATCAAAGGTCACGTTGCGTTCAACAGTGACACGACGTTTTCCAGGCCAATAAACCCTGTGGCCTTTGCTGTCGGCACTGTACCCCATCCAGTGCCCTTCATCCGCTTTGGACTCCAGCTTCCTGCGGTCTTCCTTTAGAATGAAGACTTTTTCCCCCCACTCCGGTAGATCGGTGAGGTCTGGCTTCGTGCGGTACACTAGCTCATAGGGTGTTTTGCCTTGTAGTGCACATGTGGATGTTCTATTCTTCAGCCATACAGCATGCTGCACCGACTCTATCCATAAAAACTTGGGCAGATCCACGGTGAGAAGCATTGCACGCGCGTGTTCAAGTAGCGTGCTTTTCAACCGCTCTGAGACACCATTTTCTTCCGGTGTGTCATGTACGGTAAGGCTCCTTACTGTCCCCCTTGACTTCAAGTACGCTGTGAAGTCAGCTGAGAGATATGCACCCCCGCGATCGGTTTGGAGCCGTTTCAGCCGCATACTGTGCTGGGTTTCAACCCACGCGTTGTACTGTTTGTAACAGCGGAAGGCCTCACTTTTCTTTGCGATGGCGTCTAGGTATGTCCATCGACTATGGTCATCAGTGAAGCTGACAAAGTATGACTTTCCGTCATAACTCTCCAAGTTTGCAGGCCCCCACACGTCCGAGTGTGAATGTATTTGCGTGGGGTCCTTCTCACTCCTGTGGGACAACCTTGCGCACCGACTTTGCCTTTGCGCATGACCTGCAAAAGGTGGCCTGACTTGACATGTCAAGCTCCAGGCCAGTTATCCCACCGCTCCAGACAAGTTTCCTGGCAGCCTGCGGCGATATATGACCCATGCGGCGGTGCAACTCGTCAAGAGTGAGTAGCTTCCGTGCAACATTTGCAGTTGACGCTGCATTGTCACGCTCTACCTTGTAGAGGCCATTCAAGAGTGGGACCTGTCCTAGCAGTGTTCCTCTCATATCTCAAATTTCGCATTTCTGGTCCTTCAACAGGACTGTGTATCCAGCCGTGTCGCAGCGAGTTAGGGAAATCAGAGTAAAGGCGAGATCTGGGCAGTACAGCACATTTTTCAATGTAAGCTGAGTTGAGGTTTTGCCATTAGTAATGCTGATCTTCATATTGCCCATTCCGGTAGCCCGGAAGACAGTTCTGTCAGCCGCGTTAATGGAGTGTGGCGTGATGTCCTGGAAGGTGGTAAAAAGGTGCCGGTGTGGCAACATATGACCAGATGCGCCTGAGTCATAGACATTGACTTCTTGTCCTGTCAACGGACTTGTTCCCTGCGCAAGTGTGGTCCCAGCAAACGTTGTCGTGAAAGCAAAATCCTCGCCCTCCACTGTTGTGTTCGCTGATGCACCTCCCCCTTTGTCTTTGTTCTTTTTATCCTTTTTCTTTGCTTTAGAACGACAATCGGCCTTTACATGGCCTTTCCTGCCGCACTTCCAGCACTCCACATCAGTCTTGATGGTGCTTGAGCTGCTGCCACGTGTTTGTGGTTTACCACGGCCCTTTGTAATGGCGAGTGTGTTCTCACTAGCTTTCAGCTGACATTCTTCAATAGACAGCTGTTCAAACTCATCAACAAGACTCTCGACAACATTATCTGGTTGTAGCTTGGCTTTAGCATGCGCTGCGGACATGGTTATTGCATTGATAAGCGGGTGATACGATTTGGGGAGCGAGCCAAGGATGACCATGATGAAGTTGTCATCGGTGAGTGCAGCGTTCATCCCTGATAGCTGTTCTTGCATCTTCACAAGATTCTCCAGGTGTGTGCGGACGTTTGACTTGTCCTCGCACTTCATCTCGTACATCTGGTGTCACACATCGACCTTTACAGTGAGTGCTTTGACTTCATGCTTAGCACACACTGCCTCCCAAACCTTCTTTGCCCTATCCAGGTTCTGCACCTCCATAAGGATGCTGTCTGGCATGGTTGTGAAGATCTGGGCCATAATTGTCGCTTCACGCTGGTTATAGTCGTCCCATCGTTTTTCTATGCCATCCAACTTCTCCTCCTCATCGCTCGTCAATACGTGGCCATCAGGATAAGTGGGAATTGGTGGGGGGATCCGAGCAGTCCCATCCAGGTGTCGTTTGGCACCATGGGTCGACCCCAGTGTCGCTAATGTCTGACTTTTCCAGGTGACCCAGTTCAAGCCATCTCGGGCCAGCTTAGGGACGACAAATGACTTGGAGGTGGTGGAGGACATAATGGGCTCTGCGGGGCCCATAACCTGTTGGCTATTGGCTGTTACAGTGTAAGGTACGTACCTCAGTGAATCGGTAATTCACTGAGGCGTTTACTAACTACTTGTCCGATAGATATACTACGCTACGGTCATCCATGACCGTAACTATATATACTACATCAAGGGTTCATAATGTCCGATATAGTAAGCCTGTGTTCCATGCTTATCCTCACAGGATCTCAGCATGGGGCTCTGCTCAGCATGGGAAATTGAAAGTAGACGAATGGAGAACTGTTGGCTTTGTCACTCTCCCTGTAACACTTCTGAGGCTTTGGGCCAAGTCCTCCATGAGGTACCAACTAATGCTTGATAATTACATGCAATGCATCATGGCCTTGCATATTGGATACTCTTGAGTTATCGCAAAGGAAGATTGTGAGCAACTCCACCAAACCTGGTTTAGTTTCCTTCATGGTTTCAAGGCATTGTATCCCACTTCCACACTAGTTTCCAACTATCATAATATCAGACATCTTCCGGATTTACTGGCATGCTGGAGTCCCAGTGCATTCTTAGGTAGCTTGGTATCTGAATGGGCTAATGGTGTAGTACAGAAAATACTGTTGAACATGAAATTTGGTGAGCTCATTTTATGCTCTATGCTGCTTCTTTCTGCTTATGCACCTATCATTCCTCAGGGAGATTGAAGTGACATATATGACGAGGTTCTGTATGAGTGCCAACCTGAAAGCACTTACTCAAGTTCCTCAGCTCTCTACAATGTTCACTGCACTATGAAAACATCTTCAATACCTGTTCAACCATGCTCCTGTTGGGCCCTTAAATTGTGATGTGTTAGGAAGTACACCCTGAAGTGCTGATACATATTTGAATCTTGATGAAGACAATCTCATTGCTCTAGACACTGCCACAATGGACCTCCTCCTATGGAGACTTAACATGCTTTGCATCTCAAATGGAAAGGTCCTTATCTATATTTCTAGTAATGAAAGGTGTCATAGTCAAACTCCTGTTGACCCTGATGGATGGCTTTTGCAGGTGGCATGCTATAAAGGTTTCAGATATTGACCCACCATTGCACTCAAGGATACACTGGCTGCCACAGATGCTATTTCACCACACCCTGACAGTTATGTTCTACTCTATGATCACCCAGATCTTTCACCCTGAGCAACCTGCATACAAACCATATTTACGCATCGGCACCTTACTCCAAACCTTACAGGTAGAATCACAGGAATATTTCTTATGGCTAAGAAGTATAAGAATTTGGGGCCAGAGGATGTGTAGTATGATTATTGGAGCATTATGGGCCAGCAGGAGGAGTGTTGTATTACAATGAACTTGAATCTGCCCCAGTTGTTGTCCATATTGATGCTATTCAAAGCTATTTTGCCAAAACTATCTTTCCCTCATCAGGCAAGTGGAACTTGATACCAGGCCACTCTTGCATCCATGTCATGCCTCTGGATTGGGTGAGTTTATGGAATTCAATATACACAAGGCAATAATTGAAATTTCCCTTAATTCAGCACTAAGTGAATTATCTTTGGGTCGATATTTGAAAATATATAGGTATTCTTGTACATGCAAGAAATATTCACTGCAGACGCTGTGCTTGATGTGACTGTAAAAGAAGTGCAAGAAGCTATTGTCCCAGAATAATAAAGCATGTACTAGGGATCAGGGGCAGTGTTAGATCCCTGTTCCACCTCAGATATCAGCGTACCTTGGGATTTCAGACCATGTACCTCAGGCCTCTGTCAAGATTGAATTTTGGAGTAAAGGTATAATGTCAGTGTAATTCTGACATGGGCCTACAGTTGTAGTGAATAACCCAAGAGTAGTATGCGATGAATCATACATGTCCTCAAGGAAAGGTCACCCCAGTTCAGGTGTTCCTTTTGCTGATCCAAACACTCCTGCAAAGTGCTGCGAATAGCGGTCTTGGCAATGCCCCCAAAGGGGTGTAGCGAATAAGATCAAAGGTTCAAGCTCACCATGAGGCACAACTACTGATGAGGGAGTAGGTCATTGTACTAAGGTTTGTTCTACTAGTGAGGACTCAAATAATGAGGTAGATGTATGATAATCAAACCAGAGAATTATACAGGTGGAATCAAAGTACTTATAGTAAAGAGCAAATGCAGGGGGGAACAGATTGAGAGGGGTGAGAACACCATGGAGCTAGAGTATGGATTAGGACACAGAGTCAGGATCAAACCACCTTCCTGGGGCATGGCGATGGATGGGGTCTTGGAGTGAAACCTGTTGGCTACACTGGACTTCTGCTCATCCTTGGTGACCCTGCATGCCACAAGGGGACTGTGAATGATGTGAAATGAGGGCAAAGTATTGTGGTATAATGGCAAAGATCATGTTCTGCAACCAGCGAATAGGAGTGAGATAGATGAATTTGGGATGTTGGAAACAGCAGTCATGACAGCCTCCATCCTCAGAGTATTTTGGTCACACTCAGATACACACCTATACTATTGCTACATATCTGCTATTACACTTTCCTATTCTTAGTACATCCCACCCTGCCCATATCATGTGACTGATCAGTCACCCACTCCCTGATCTCTGCACCACTCTCTAGTATATAAGGCTGTTCCTCGCATGTATGTTAGTTCAGTTCAGTTCTGATATCAACAAAGTATCCTCCCCTAAGTTGTATGTCCTCTTCCATAAATAGATCTGTAGCCTAGGCCTTCTGGCCTCCTGTCTGAAATATGGGGAGAGACAGCCACATAGGTGCAACACTATAAGTTGAAGCCAAGTTGCTCTGACCTAACTACACCTTGGCCTTCAGCCAAGAATCTCAGTACCACCTATCAGTTGGCATCTTAACAGTATATCAGAACTCCTATGTTCAGCTGTTACATTATGCCTCCTGTAACCAGAGCTTCTGGGTGGGAACTGTCTTAAGTGGAAGGAAATTACAAAAAGCATTAAATAACATAAAAATCCTGTTTTTATTTCGCCTCCTATAGCAAATACATGAAGCTTTTGGAGGGGAAAACATTTATTCCAACATCCCTTAATTTTGGGGCATTTTTTCGCCATTTATTTCAACTTCTCTGGCTCAAAAAGGCCTCGCTGTGTTCACTACAGAGCCATGGACCCACCAGCACCCATAACTCTGTTTCGGTGCTTCAAAATTAGAACTCCGCCCGGGCAGAACCGCCAAACCGGATCCAAATTAAAACTCCGCCCGGACGAAGCCTCGAACGGCGATCCCGGAGTCAAGAATGTAAAAATAACCACAACTCTGAGATAGCCGGCCCTGCCTGGCAACCAAGGCTATGCAGGGCAGTGCCAGGCTACATATAACCATACAAAACTGCACAAATCTGTACAAAGGCCAAAAAGAGGGTCCCTGTTCTGCCGCAACCATTGGCCAGATCCTGGGACCAAATAAGCCACAACCATTGTCATGGTCATGGGACCTCCAAGACACCATGGTCATGGGGCTGACCCAGGCTGTGCAAAGCAATGCAAGGCTGTGTAGGGCTGTGCAAACCAGAGGAGATTGTTAGATCCCCATTTCACCTCAGATCTTAGCATACCTTGGGACTTCAGATCACGTACCTTGGGCCTATGGCCTTGGCATATTTTGGTCACTCTTGGTCACACCCCAGTTATATCCCTGCTATTCTTACTCACCTTATTCTTAGTACATTCTACCCTGCCCATATCACATGACCTTTGGTTACCCTCCCCTGATCCCCATGTCACACTTAGTATATAAGCTCACTCCCACATGTATGCTACTCAGTTCTGATATCAACAAAATATCCCCCTCAAGCCTACACCCTCTGTATTGAATCAGCCCCCAGGCCTCCAGTCCAAAATCTAGGGACAGATAGCTGCACAGGCACAACATGAATAAGTTGAAGCCAAGTCCCTCTGACCCAGCCCCACTTGGCCTTCGTCCAAGTACCTCAGTACCACCTGTCAGTACACACCTTAACAGAGATGATTGGTTATCTATTCTTACTTTCCCCTGCACAAATAAGCTACTATAGTTACAGGGTGGCACTGGATTGTGCAAACAGTTACAAATGACATCACTCACCTAATAGATAGAAGAACCCCATTTTATGTAATCCTGTGTAACATACAATATATAGGGAGGCCATCCTGTCCCCTCAGATTGGCATCCAACTAATCTAGCAATCTAGCTTCTTCTATCCATGACTTGTCTATCTTACTAAGCTGCTAACCCCAGCTAGGGTCTTACAGTTGCTTTACTATATTGATTCTCAGTTAAGTAGTTGCTTTTCTACTTAGCCACCTAGCCTAACCTGCCAGGTGAAATTCTACAGGGTGAGATTGACAATCGATTTTCTTTTCAATTAGCATCCCAATACCTGAAACAAACTACTCAGTTGATTTTCCTGTTCAGTGACTTTCACAAGTCAAGTCAAGTTGCTTGCAAAAGCCACCTCATATACTGTCACTTATTTATTGTGGTGCATTGACAGATCCTCAAGTCAATCCATCTACAAACTCTCCTATCAAGCACATTCCCCTCAACTTGGAATACACTTGGACCCCAATAGTGTCCTAGAACCTACAAGCCTTGGTTTATAACTCATTGCTGCTAAAAAATGCATTGTCTTCAAGTTGTATTAACTTGGACTAGTTATTACATGGATTTCAACCAAGGTAGAAATATTAAATTATTTCTGGAGTTGTGCTGCAGCAGTGTTTACTATTCCAATAGTCTTGTAAACGACACATTCTGATAGATTGCAGAGTTAGCAATAACACCAAAGTCTTGAAGGGTTCCAAAACAGCTTCAGTACACAATGCTAGCAGACTAACTCCAACCATCTAGTCTCACAGAGCAAGGACAGAATCTGTTCCACCCTAAGAAAACCCCCCATTTCAAAATCATTATCAGAATCCATTGCCAGGACCAGTTCATTGAGTCTCTCCCAGAGGCCACATCAAAGACATCATTGATGAGAGCTCTGAGGAACCTCGAGGACATTTGGAAACATCTTGGAACCCCAGAGATGATGACCCAAATGAACCATCCAACCCCAATGACGGCACACCAGATGGCACAGATGACAAACTGCCACCCGACCCAAATCCCAGAGAGGGCCCTGTACTGCATGACCAGGAGCTTGTGATGGCATTGTTTAATGCAATGACAAGGCTTGCCAATGCCAACTGGAAAGAGATCAAGGATGCATTGTTGCCTAAACCATTCAGGACAGACCTGACTTGGTGACCAGGGCATTCCACCTCAAAAAGAAATACCTACTTGACTTGATCATCAAGCAAAACATACTTGGGGGTACCATGCTAGTGTCCACACCATAGAATTCCAGAGAGGGGCCTCTCACATATGCACCTCATCATCTGATTTGACAGAGACTCTAAGATTAGATATCCACATTAGATTAATTCTATGCTTTTAGCAGGGTTCCCTGATTCAGAGATGCATCTTCTGCTCTACAAGTTGGTCTGTGACATGATGACTCATGGTCCATGTGGTGATCAGAATCCAAGGGCACCCGGCATGAAAGATGGCAAGTGCAGCAAACATTTTCCAAAGTCTTTCTGTGAGGAAACCTCTATGGATAGGCATGGATATCCAAAGTATCATCATGACAATGATGGAAGACAGCACAATGTCAGAGGTCACATGCTGGACAACAGATGGGCTGTTCCATATGCTCCCATCCTCTTGCTCATGCTCCTGTGCCATGTCAACTCTGAACTCACCAGCAATGTGAGGTGCATCAAGTATAGTCACAATTATCTCTACAAGGGCCAGATTGCACTACCATGGAGTTTGGTGTCAGCAAGGATGAAATAAAACAGTACCTGGAGGCTTGCTATGTCAGCACTCATAAGGCCTGTTGGAGGTTGCTGGGGAGGGAGATACACACCCAGGTGCCTGCTGTCATGGCACTGCCTGTCCATGAAAAGGACCAGCAGACAATCACCTTCGATCCTAATTTTAATATCTATATGTTTCTATATTTTTTAATAAAAGAAAAAATAGCTCAAGGGTTTTTTATTCCCTTCATAAATGTGGCGCTAGATGTAGCATGCATGTCGATTAGTCAAAGGTGATGTAATGCAGGGGTTGGTGATGGTATTTGATGATGTTCTGAAGATTTGACTCAGGGGTTCCTTCAGTGTCAAGATGGATTGTCAGCCGAACAAAGGAAAAAAGATTCAGTGTGCGATGATGAGTTGAGGAAATAAACAGGTAATCTAATGTAGCTGGCTTGTAGTTTGTAGAAATTGTTAGAGAAAATGGTAGGGAATTTCGAAAGGCAAGTCTGAATGCCCTGAGATTTTCTATGTGTATCAAGAGGGATATAATTCTGGCTAGAGAATAACATACAGGAATATCATGATACTTATATGAGAAGATGTATGGATGATTTTGGGAATGCTAACAATAGAGATGGAGGTCTGGAAAATTAGTAACTAAGGGGATGAAAAGATAGTACTATCTGTGGAGCAAATAGTGCCAGATTTTGTTTTGGATAGTAGAAAAAATCTGGAAAATAATCAGTCATCAGGGGGAAGAAAATAGTGAATGGGGAGATTAGAAGTATAATTTTTGATGATAAGTAAAAAAAGATAATTGAGAAAAAAAATTATTTCTTTGACATAATAATGTGAAAGCTGCTCCTTCTTCTCCTATTCCATATGCAATCCAATTCATTGGAGATGTTTGATGTGTTCCTTGATTTAAATCCTGTGTCATTATTACCCTCATATGATCTTCTATAATCGCAACATTCCTCTTCATTCTATTTTTTATTATCCCGGCAGTTCAGGTGCTTGCTCACCATGTAACTGGGCTGATCAATTATCGGTGACGCGTGTGTGGGGTAATCACATGCATTACCCATCTGTCCATACTCGTGATGTCATAGTGCATCTACGACTCACACGAGTGGGCTGAGACAACAGAGGATGTTATCTCGTGGTTTTTTCCTTGAATATAATAGATAAGATTCTCTTTAAATATCATTCCCAGCTTTTTATGGCTGAGAGGAAAGGAAGAAAAGGATGAAAATGACATCACAATGTTTTTATAATATTTTTATCACAACACCTAACACTGATGAGTCACCATCCTGGACAGGGCAGAGAGGTCAAAGACCAAGCTCATGGCTTACTTTGAGGCCAATGACACTTACCCTCATCCACATCATGTTCTCTATGTGGATTTTCCTGAGCATTTCACTTGGTACCAAGCATCAGGGGCATGGAAACCTCACCAAAGTGGATTTAGCATTGGCTGCATTCATTTTGCAGGCTCTTCCTCAGGAGAGCACTTTCATTTGCACACTCTCCTCACAGTGGTCAAGGGGGCAAGGTCCTTGGAGGAGCTCAGGTCAGTGGATGGCACAGAATATCCTGCTTACAAGGAGGCCTGTCTGGCAAGGGGCCTTCTGGAGGATGAGAGGGAGTGGTCAATGTGTCTCCAATGTTATGAATATAGGATTATCTATTTTTTGTTATCTTTGTCACGCTCATGTCACCTAGGTATCGCCAGTGATATGATCCGGTGTCTCAGGGGATTCTGCCCCTTTCTGACAATGTATAAGTAGCTAGACCATTAGTTAGTTCAATCTTATACGGTTTCAGCCCGTCCCTCATGTCGTTGAGGCCGTTTATGCGCTCGAGTTAATGCGCATCGTGTTTTCCGTCTTCGAGTCGTCTCCTTCCTTCTCCATACGTTTTATCAAAACTGACAAGATCCCTAGCCCGTCCGACCCGAACGTCACCACCACTAACGGAGTCACACACATAGGCCCCACCCCGCTCGCGCAACTGATTAACGAGTGGAATGACAAGAACAACATTGCGTACAACCAAATCCTTCTAACTATCTCACCAGACCTCCAGACTGCCATTGACGACACCGACGTGGCCACCGACGCCTGGACAACCCTGATCAAGAAGTTCAAATCTAACGACCCGAGCAAAATCAGCATAGTCAGAACCAAGTACGAGAATTATCACATGGTCGAGGGACAGTCCGTCAACGCGTACCTCACCACCATGAAAGAATACCGCAACCAGCTCGGGAAAATGGGTGAGACGATCGCAGATTCCACCCACGCCGCTACCATCCTCAGAAACGTGCCCGAGTCCTGGCGACCCATCGCACAGACGATCCGTATGATTACGCGCGACCCCGACGACATCGAGGAACGGCTCGAGGCACACGAGGCTGACCTCAGTGCCATCGAGATCTCCAGCCAGGCCGCGACAGCATTCGCAGCACAACTCCACGCAAATCGCGCTAGTCCCGCCGTACCTCAAGCACCACGCATGCCATCCACCCCACCCCGTCAATACAACAGCGCACCAAACGGGGCCAGGACTACCCCGAAGCCGTACTATCAGTGCAACAATTGCGGGAGAGATGGACACAGCGCTTCCAGGTGTTTTGCACCAGGGGGGGGTCTAGCTGGGCAATCACCTCGGAAGCCTTTCCAAGGCCAATTTATCCCTCCATCTACTGTTAGACCTCATAATAATACCAGTTTCGTCCCCCGCAGCAACCAAATCAGCCCGCGAGTCCAAGACAGGACAACTCGGCTCAGTTAGCGGACCAGAAACCGAGCGACATTGTCATGATGGCATATATCGAAGAGGCATCACAGGAGCCGGACAACAGAATAGTACTGGCCACAGAAGTCACTGCACTCTCCAGCGTCGAAGACAAGTCCCATATCTGGTTACTCGACTCGGCGGCGTCGAGCCATTTGTGTGGAAACGCTGACCTATTCGATCACCTCCATACAGTTGCACCAATATCCGTTCAAACAGCCAGCAGGGAGGCATTCACGGCCAACCAGCGGGGAACCGTCCGAATAACCCTTCGCTCCGACCCACTCCGTCAACTCCCCGACCTCCCTGTCACCCTGCTTGAAGTCATATATGTGCCGAAACTCAACGCAAACTTGCTATCCGTGGGCCGAATGACAAGCGCAAACATCGACGTCGTATTCAGCAGAAATTACTCGTCACTGTCAGTGGACGACCACGTTGTTGCAAACGGCCCTAAGATCAGTAACTTATTTACTTACACTGCGCTCGCTACTCCCAAACCCCCATACGAGGTAGCCAGGTACTCAAGCGACCCGCGGGAGCCCACACTCTGGCACCACCGACTCGCTCACACCAGCTACTCAACGATCGAGAAGATGGTCAGGATGGGGACGGTCGATGGATTCATCCCTTACCTCAAGGCAGACCCCCCCCAGTGCGCTAACTGCCCATTCGGGAAACAGGCCTGGGCGCCATTCCAGAGAACGGAGGAACTGCCCACCGCAATCGGGGACATCATCGTCTCCGACATTTGCGGCCCATTCGAGACGTCAATCGGAGGGTATAGGTATTTCGTCACCTGGATTGACTCAAAGTCCAGGTACGCCAGCGTCGAATTTCTGAAGAACAAGGAGTGCGCGACCATCACCGAATCGTTTTGACTCTACTTGAAGTGGATCTCGAAACAAAAGAAGGCGGAGGTGAAGAGAATCAGAACGGACAATGGGGGAGAATACATGGGGCAGGAATTTACGCACATATGCCGTGAGCTTGGAATCATTCACGAAACTACTCCACCGTACACTCCAGAACACAATGGGATTGCCAAAAGATATAATCGCACCCTACAGGAGGGCGCACTCACGCTGCAACACGACTCCGACCTGTCAAACAAGTTCTGGGTCTCAGCCATTCATATGGTAAATTTCGTCAGAAATCAAGTACTACACTCACGAATCTCCATGTCACCATACGAAGCGTTCTGGGGATCAAAACCGAAACTCGACTGGCTCCGCACGTACGGCTCAAGGTGCTGGGCATTAATCCCTAAGGCCATCCGGAAGAAAGGGGAGTATAAGTCTGTCGAGGGAATATTTGTCAGGTATTTCGACGATTCAAAGGCTTACAAAATATGGGTACCACGCACGCACTCAATTCTTAAAGCCTGTGACGCTATATTTGACGAAGCTAACCACATTGAAAGGGTCACAATACATGCCACAGACGACGATGATCTCCCAGAACTATGGACGAACGTGATCCCCATCTCCACCACCCCC
>QFFB01002152.1:0-10150 GCA_003316465.1 Ramaria cf. rubripermanens | reverse complement strand
TCTATAATATACAAGCTAGCTACACTAGGTTATCTACCTGCTCTCTCAAATCATTTCCATACGTCGAACCTCCCTTCCTTTACCCGACCAACGATCCATCTTGACGCTGGAGGAACCTGAGCCGAATCGCTGGTACATCATCTCCGACCCCCGCACTACGTCACCTTCGATCAATCAACGCACATGCCATATTCGGCATCACATTTACGAAGGAATCAAAAAAGGATATATAGATATTTACAGCTCACAACTATCCCTCACCTCACACATGATGTCTGTGGATCAGTTTGTGGATTAGCCCTGGGAAGCTCAGCATGGTCACAAGGGAACTCAGTGTGCATGTTGGACAAAGCAGGGGGAATGTTTTGTGATTGTGAAAGGAATGGTAAAAGGAATGGGAATGGAAGGGGTAGGATAGTAACGGTAATAAGAGTCCATTTGATGAAGCTACATATCCATTTGATGAAGCTACGTGTCCATTTGATGAAGCTACATGTCCATCTGATGAAGCTATGTGTCCATTCAATGAAGCTATGTGTCCATATGTGAAGCGAAGGTGGAAGCGAAGGTGGAAGTGGATTGGTAGGGTAGAACACAGTGGTGTGAGATACAAACTAAAGTAGGACAAGAATGAGACTTGATGTATTTACAATAATCAATCCTCTGCAATGTCCACAGAGTATACAAACATGCAGCAGTGTGACTTTTCAAAAGTGATGTCCTCGGTGCATACTGTCATTGGCCCATAAACCTGTTGTGGCAGATCAAATAAATAGTCACAATTGACAGCCAGTGACATGTTGACTGATGCATGCAGTTCAGCACATGCAGTGCTGCCTGCATCTGGTACACCTTTATGGGCTTAGTAATGTGGATTGCAATTCATGTAAAAAATATTTGTGAACCACTTCATTACATGGATGAGGCTTGGTCATATGATGTGGACCCCCAACTTCACCTCTATAAGCCTTACAACACATCTTTCCCACTGAAACAAGTGCAAATGCTAAGCTTTTAAATGAAATTGGCCTTCCCCACAGTCAACCAAAGCAAGTCTTCAGTGTGACACTCTGCATAATTGGTTTTGATGTGAACCCAATTGCTATGTACATCATTTTGCCAGTTGAGAACAGGCTTGAACTTATTCAAGCAATACATACATTCATTGATGCCTCATCCTCTCACTGTCACCAACTGGTGCAGTGACAGTGTCTATTGGGTTGGATGAATTGGGCCTTAAACTCTTTCCCTCTCCTCAGACCTGCACTTCAAGCCTCTTACAACAAAATTTTGGGAAAATCAATTGTGCAAGCATCTATCTACCTTAACAAGCAGGTCATAACAGACCTTGCCTGGTTTGCAGATACTATTGAATTGGCCACTGGGTTTTGCCTCATCAACTTCATCATATGGAGTGTAGCAGACACTAATCTCACAATCTACTGCAATGCATCAATGACCACACTAGGCTTCTATATTCCACAAATGAACTTTGCATTCACTTCTCCCATTGCACATGAGCAACACCTATGTCACATCATCTATTAAGTGATCTGCATTGTATCAGTGCTCACATTCACTATCCAGCTTAACCACCCTCCCACATGCTTGCTCATTTTCACCAACTCACTAAACACATTTTGTTATAAAGTGGCTTTAGATATTTTTCTTGTTACCAGTAATCTGGCATTGTTTTCCAGTTACTGACAAATCTGCCCTTTACCCTTGTGTATAAATAGTTTTGATAGTTACTTTCAATATCCATGTGGTTTTAGCCCAAACACTCATGAAGAGTCCGGTTGTGTGAGTTAACATTGTCCTCAGTGTTTTATTTCTAGTGCATTGCGTATCATTCTCGTTCCCATTCTGGATCTGTTGAATCTCCCTTCCCATATCATCACACATTTGACATGTTCCACTTGCTGAAAGTAGGAGAAGACTATGATTGCTTGTTACTCTTTGTGCTTTGCTATAGAGGCTGTTGACAGGACCCTTAGAGATTTCCTTGACCAGCCTTACCTCCCTTTTGGTGGCATGATGGTGGCATTTGGAGGCCACTTTTAGCAGACTTTTTTCATGACTGCTGTTTTTCAGATCTTGAGTTCAGCAAATTATGTTGATCCTCCTATGTCCATCCATCACGCTGATATTGGCAAGGCCTCTGCAGTCTATCTCACTCCTATTTGCTGGTCACCGAACATGATCTTTGCCATTGTGTCACAATGCTTCACCCTCATTCCACATCATTCACATCCCCCTTGCAGTGTGCAGGGTCACCGAGTACGAGCAGAAGTCCAGTATAGCCAATGGGTTTCACTCACAGTTCCTATCAGTTGCTATGCCCCATGAAGGTGGTTTGACCCGTACTCCATGTCCTAAGCATGCACTACTCTTCCACAGTGTTCTAGTCCCTCTCTATCTGTCCACCCCTGCATCTGCCTTTTACTATAAGTACTTTTATTCTGCTTGTATAATTCTCTAGTTAAATTATCATACGTCTACCTCATTATTTGACTCCTCAGTAATAGAAAAAACCTTAATACAACATTCCACTGCCTCATTGGTCATTGTGTCTGATGGTGAGCTCGGACCTTTGATCTTATTTGCTATGCCTTTTTAGGGGTGTCACCAAGACCGCTATTCACGGCACTTCACAGGAGTGTTTGGATCAGCAAAAGGAACACCTGAACTGGGGTGATCTTTCCTTGGGGACATGCACTATTCACTGTGTACTACTCATGGATTATTCACTACAACTGTAGGCCCATGTTGGGATTACACTGATGTTCTATCTTTACCCTAAAATTCTGATCTTGACAACCCTCCCCATTGTCCCTAAAGGCACCAAGGAGGACATTGTGGGAGTGTGCCTTTTTAATATCTATATATTTCTATATTTTTGATAAAAAAAATGGCTCAAGGGTTTTTTGTTTTTTATTCCCTTCGTAAATGTGGCACTAGATGTGGCACACATGTCAATTAATCAAGGTGATGTAATGTGGGGGTCAGTGATGGTATTTGATGATGTTTCGAAGATTTGGCTCATGGGTTCCTTCAGCGTCAAGATGGATCGTTGGCCGAACAAAGAAAAAGATTTGAGGTGTGATGATGAGTTAAAGGAGTAAACAGATAGTCTAATATAGCCAGCTTGTAGATCGTATAAATTGTTAGAGAGAATGATAGGGAATTTCAAAAGGCAAGTCTGAATGCCCTGAGCTTTTCTATGTGTATCAAGAGGGATATAATTTTTGCTGAAGCATATCATACAGGAATATTATGGTACTTATACGAGAAGATTCATGGGTGGTTTTGGGAATGCTAACAATAGAGATGGTGTCTTGGAACATCAGTAACTAAGGAGATGGAAAAATTATACTATCTGTGGAGCAAATAGTGCCGGATTTTGTTTAGATAGTTAAATAAAATCTGGAAAATAATTAGTTGTCAGGGAGAAGAAAATAGTGAATGGGGGGATTGGAAACATAATATTCTATGACAAGAAAGAAAATATAACCAAGAGAAATGTTTGTTCCTTTAACATAAAAGTGTAAAAGCCACTACTTCCATTTCCTATTCCATATGTGGTCTGATTCATGGGGAATGTTTGATATACTTTTTGATTCAATTTTTGTGCCTCTATTACCTCTGCATGACCTTCTATAGTTGTAACATTGTTCTCTGTTCTATTTTTGTTGTCCTGAAGGTTAAGGTGCTTGCTTGCCATGTAACCACACCGATCAATCATTAGCAACATGTGCATGGGGTAGTCACGTGTGTTATCCACCTCATTTGTACTTGTGATGTCATAGCGCATCTATGACTTGCACATGTAGGCTGAGACAGCATCTAGTTGTATATGACTTAGGATTTCCCCTTCACCAGTGCATTACTTGAGTGTAGAGCACCTGCTTAGGTTGCCCTCACAGCCTCACAAGAGCCCAGGCCAGCCTGATCACACAGCTCCACACAGCACATGCACCCCTCAACAAACACCTGCACTGCATGAGAAGGGCCCCTTCACCACTCTGCCCAGCCTGTACAAGACATGAGGAATCAGTCCATCATTACCTATTCAACTGTCAGGCATATGAACACACAAGAGTAAACCTAGGACACAAACTAGGCAGTAAGTCAAAGTCACTCAAGGAGATGCTAGGGAAACCAAAAGCAATGTTAGCAACACTGGGATACATAGCAGCCACCAAGAAGCTCCAAGCAATGTTTGGTGATGTTGCCCCCTCACCAGACCAATACAAAAGAATCGCATAGGCCAGCAGACAAAGCACACCCCCAGCATGACATGTCAAGTTTACACCACACATAACCTATTTCATGTTACTCAACACTTGTGCATCGACAAGGGCTGGACTCAACTCAGCAAAATGAAGATGGATAACCTACCAATGGTGACCAGGCCCTCTCTTTTTTTTTATACCTGTGGCACTCCCTCTTGTCATGCCAGCCTGCCCCAGTGGCCAAGCACTTACAAAGACATACCCCAACTCATGTGATCAACAGCAGGAGAGAGCCACTGTTGTGCCTTGATGAAAGGCATGGGGTGATAAACATTCCCAAGGGGGGTGGGCCAGCAGGGGGTGGGACCCATCATCAGTGCAATCACCCCCATTAGGGTGCAGGGAGCCAGGAGTCCCAGGGAGTGAGGGGAAAGGCCCATGCTGCTTATGTAGAACATGTGTAACAACCACCATAGACACAGTCTGAGGTTGAATAGAATGATGACAAAAAAATAAAAATAAAAATATCACATCAGGTATACCTTATATATCCAGGTGGACAACCATATCAGTCTATATCAGTTCATATACCATATTGAGTAATCAACAAGCAATAATTAATTATGAGGCCTGGGCCTGACTTCATCCTTAATTGTACTGACATATTTGCATTGCTGAAAGGTTGATTTGATTACTTACCAGGTACTGTATAAATTAAATTCCTCTTTCTTTCTCTTAAGATTTTTTTAATAGAAGCACAGGTGGGATTCAAACCACTGACATATAGTATCAAAGGTATAATTAATGATAAATAGGTGAAAACCAAAGCAATAAAGATAACTGATGTATTTCATGTTATAAAAATATATGTGTATGTCTGTTTTTAGCTCACTCCGGGACATGTTGTGATGTTCCGACATTTGGGTGTTCAAGTGATGGCCTGGGCTGATGGGTTCGGGAAACGTGTATGGTCTTGGTTCAACGTCGTAGGTAACGAGTAAGTGTACATGTAGCAGTGATCGAATCGGGAAGTGACATTTGTGAAGGGTTGACGGTGTCCGTAATATTTGCTCAACGCAAGGTGTAGAAGGTAACAAAAAATGTGGTGATTTGTTTGGTTCAGAGGGTGACTAGTGATATACATGTATAGCTAGCCTAACTATGTTGGGATGCAGGAGCATGTTCTGAGGTGTGATGAATAAAAGATGGTGGTTGGAACAACATATGCTTGGCTCAGGCACAGAAGTGGAACAGTTTGGTCAAGTGACGTGAAAGATGGTTACCTACGTTACATGTAAATATGAGGCACAATGTAGGACCAATGTGTGAGGAGTGGGGGAGATTATGAGATAAGGAGCGAGGCCAGTACTGGCTGAGAATGGATGACTGCTTCAGGGGATGGTCACTTTGGAAGGGGATGGCATGAGTGTACATGTCCAGGCCATCAAGATCCAAACTAGTGCTGCTATTACAACATTTCATACTGGGGATAGAATACATTCTGGTTCTATATTGTGTTCAGTGACACAGTACATTTAGATAATATGATGAGCCTCAATGGCAAGTACAATAATCACAGCAGTTTAATTAAATTTAATACATTTCATTTATGATAATATTAGTTCATCTGCAGGGTCACTATCTCTTGGGGAGAAAATGTTTGGGAATCTGTAATTGGCAGGCTTGTGTGGGATTCAATGCAATAAATTGCTGAATCATCAACAATGCAGATCACTAAATGTCAGTCAAACTAAGCTTGTGTCTGAGCTCAGATACTAGGGAACAGGCGGATATGGAAGAGGTGCAGGAAAAGAAGTGAGAAGAAAGCAAGAGGATGGATAGGTGTCATGACTGCTGTTTTCACACCCTGAGTTCAGCAAATTATGTTGATCTCCCCAGCATCCTTCCATCACACTGATGTCAGCAAGACCTCCACAGGTGATCCTACTCCTATTCACTGGTCGCTGAACATGATCTTTGCCATTGTACCACAGTACTTCACCCTCGTTTCACATCATTTGCATCCCCCTTGCAGCGTGCAGGGTCCTCAAGTACAATCAGAAGTCCAGTCTAACCAATGGGTTTCACTCACAGACCCCATCTGTCGCCATGCCCCATGAAGGTGGTTTGACCCTGACTCCATATCCTAGTGCATGCTACTCTTCCATAGTGTTCTAGTCTCTCTTGATCCATCCCCCCCTGCATCCACTTTTTACTATAAGTACTTCAATTCCACCTGTATAATTCCCTAGTTCAATTATCATATGTCTACCTCATTATTTGACCCCTCACTAGTAGAAAAAACTTTAGTACAACAACCTATTCCCTCATCAGTAGTTGTGCCTAATAGTGAGCTTGAACCCTTGATCTTATTTGCTACGTCCCTTTAGGGGTGTCACCTAGACTGCTATTCACAGCACTTTGCAGGAGTGTTTGGATCAGCAAAAGAAACACCTGAACTGGGGTGGCCTTTCCTCAAGAACATGGATTCATCATGTACTACGCTTGGGTTATTTGCTATGACTGTAGGCCCATGTTGGAACTACACTGACAATCTATCTTTACTCCAAAATTCAATCTTAACAATAGGGAGGGTTTGTGTGTTGTGGGAGGGTGGAGGAGACAGATTGATGTTTTGATATGTGGCAAGTGGGGAGAGAGCTTAGGCATTGTGGGTGGCACAACACTGGAGTGTGATGACGTGTGTGGTGTGGGTGGAAAAGAGAATCGATAAAGATGGAGGCTACAAGCTGGACATCCTCAATGGATACACTCTCCGAATCCAATTCTGTAGTCACTGATTCTGATATGAGGGTGGTTGATGCAGCTGTAGTCTCACTAGTTTTACCTGTGTCAGCTGGTGTCTGAGTGCTAGCTGCAGTAGTGGTGTCTCTTGTGATATGTGGTTTGTTTATATGATTGGAGAATATAATTCAAGCTTCAAGTGAAGCTGAATCGAGCAGAGGTCAGTTATGAGAGAATTTCAAGTAAACTACAATATATGCTAGTTATCTTGACTACTACTTTAACTAAGAACTTCAGACAACTTGTGTGGGGTGAGTATTGTTACTACTGAAATAATTGTGCATGATTTGAACTATTTAACTACTTCTGACTGACACAATGAATATTTCTTGGATCGCTTATGTAATGTGATGGCAGGGATGGAGGTGCAGTAAGTAACAAACAAAAGACTAATTATATGGGATGTGGGACATGACATAGGGGGTAGTGGATGTAAAGCATAAACTGACACTGACATTGAAGAAACACATTTGCCACTTCTCCCACATGCAGCAATGGCAATGCAGGGATGTCTTGAGATGACACGCATCTAGATCTAGATACGAGGCATCTATATGATGTTTGTATGTGTGGGGTAGATCGATCGGTATCAGACCGGGATAGAGATGTCACTTTGACATATATGTACGTTGATGTTGATGATTAGGTTGACATTTGTGATGGATATGGCATCATGGGCTTGGTCCTGTATACGTTTGGTCTTGGTGATGGGTGTCAAGTGGGATAGGGATAGGGGTTAATATAGATCATAGCAAGGCCATCTGTAGATAATATCTCAGTGATAGAATACTGGGATCCGTCAGTATTTGTCATTAATAGATGATTTATCTATATCTTTTATTTATATTCATAACAGTGTCTATCTCAGACTCAACCTTCTTGTCTGATAACACATCCTCCACTTTCTTCTCTTCTGTCCCTTTCTCCTTCTCCTTTGCCTATTGAAAGGTCAATTATCAGTCATGTGATCCACAACACATCCTCTGCCTGTTCCTTTTCTTTAGCCTCCTTTTCCTCCTTCTGTAGAGCATGTGAATCAGGGACATACAATCTCGTATCAATGAGTGCACCTCCTTCTCCTTCTGGAGCATAGTTGTTGATATTAACACTAGCCATTGGGTACCACAGCAATCCACATACCTCCTTTTTAGCCTTTTCATCAGCCTTCACTACAGTTGTCAGCTGTTATGTCATTCATACACAGCCGTCCAAACTTACTTTTCTCTTTTCCTTGGCTTCCTTCTTCACATCATCTATCAGTATGCTAAAGTGTATTGCCAAGTCATTGTATTGTGAACCTCTTCTTTTTCCTTTTTTAATTTGGCTCTAGTTTCACATTCTTTGATCCACTCATGAACTTCACTGATGCACTCATATGGGCGAGTCTTGTTCTTGAGTAAATATCCTTACAGGCTTGCAACTTACAAGGATTAAATGGTTAGAGCAATATGAAAAGTGTACTTTTCAGCATACACTAAACTCATCTTTGGGTATGGCTGCAGAGAAACATTCTGTGAGGTTATTCAGTTCATCCTTGCTAAGTAAAGGAATGTTTGGTATAGCAGACTTATGATGGAAGAGGCAAATTCTTCTCAACTGTTGCCAAGCTAGATTTAGTTTGTGTGAACTCAAATGATGGCTTGTAAGGAAAGAAACACTTGAAGATGCCTTTGGCTTTCCACTTTGTTGCATTAGCAAAGTTCACCCACACATCCATGCAGCTGGGTCAACTCAGTGCCAGATCAAGGCATTCAATGCGATTTGTGGTGGCAAAGAGGAGGCTATGCATTGGATGCTAAGTCAATATATGGCCAGAAGGTGTAAGAGTGTATATCATACCTGCCCTCAGTGGCTGTGACACTGGCAAGGCTGTTCAGAAGTCCACTGAGACTCGGTGTAAAACCATTGTTAGAAGTATCCTTGCTATCAGTTGCCATGGTATCCTTAGTTGGCACACCAGTAGAAGAAGCGTCATGTGAAACACCCTTAGTGAAAGTGGCATCTAAGTCCTGTTAATGCAATTATAACACTTTTGTGAGTTACTATAATCACTATAATTCACCCCATAACCCCCAAATGTGATGTTACCTCAAGAAGTACATTGCACCATAAGGGTACATCACCCATGAGTGAGCTTAAGGTATTATTGCTCATTCCTTTGGAAGACAGGCTGACAATGTAAATATCCAGCCTGAGTTCCCCCGATGACAACTTGATTAAATAACCTTAACTTTCTAGAGGTGTTAATCAGCCTTAACATACCAGCCAAGGAATGAATCAAGAACGTTTTGTCACTGGAAATGTGATCTGATCTGTGTTCTACACCATCAATGCATTGGTGCCCACCTCTAATGGGAAGATGCATACCTTCTGGGAATGCAGTGGAGGTATCCACATCTAAAGGGAATACCCATAATTGTAAGTTCATGTCAAGTCAAAAAAACAGTGTACTCACCTCGTTTGGCATACCATTCTTCAGAGCATAGGGGATCTTTGCGGTCATTTAGAATCATATCTTTGATGCCCGGCTCTAGGATAATGCTGCTGGTGGGACACTTCTGCCTGGCACCATTCCAGCGCCAGCTCCCATAACTATTAGGACATGTTAATTGAAAAAAGAAACCAGGACACAGCAGTAGTGTCAAAGGAATAATAAAAAGAGCAGGAATTATGCAAGACGGAGGTACAGGAAATCTCTATCAGGCCATATGCCGAGCTGATCAGGATGCCGAGGTACGGCAAAGGCCGTCGGGCCATATAAGGTTTTTCGGGTTTTTCCGACGTCTGTCCTGTCCGGACACTTACAGCAATTTTTGGAGCCTGGGCCATTGTCTGAACATGTGGGGTCTGGAGAGACATGAGTCAGAATCCGGACATCTGAAGTTTGATTTTAGAAAAAATTGACTGGACATCGAGAGCCTTGCGCGAATCAGGGATACCTAGGGACTTTCAGGGGTCATACCCCAGGTGCGCGTTATGTATTTTTATGGCTCCGCTATCCGCCCTGAACCGGAAGGTCCCGATTTTCCGACGAAGCGCGCGCATTCATTTCAATGTGCGGGACCAGCTCAGCACGCACAGGCTGTCAACTGATTAGATCTATACCTCGG
>QFFB01002151.1:0-13913 GCA_003316465.1 Ramaria cf. rubripermanens | reverse complement strand
TTAGGAAAACAAGACCCAATGTCTGTCCAGCCAAATCTCCCAAGAGGATCATGGGCAGGTGATGAGGCATCATAGACCTTTCGACCATACACCCACCAGGATCGTCCGGAGCCGCGATTGAAATTAGTATAAAATATAGGAGGAAAGATCTCGTGTCTTTCAGCACTTCCTTCCTTAGACAACGATCCACTGAGAGGATCACTGTGCGCTGTTGATTCTGACGAGGAATTTGGCTGAAAGTCGGAAGGGGGACGCAACGACGGAAGGTGGCGCACTCGAGGACCGAAGTACCTACTGATCGGGTGGTCGCTCTCTGTTGTGGTAGTTTTACCAAACCAGAATCGTAGTTCATCCTCCCACCACTCACTCCAACTGCGCTCACCACCGTCCTCTTTCTCGCGTTCCCATGTCCACCCAGGCGCGAAGAGCGCCACAGAGAGCCCTAAATCTCCTTGGCCATCGGGGGCATCTGTCCTTGGACCAGACACGTTTAACGCGTTGTCATGCTCTTTATTACGAGTCGGGAAAATGAGGTCGAGGGACCGTCCTACTTCATACCCTCCATAGCAATTGCGTCCAAAAACGTCGATTCCCATGTAAACATCAGCACTAGACCTACCCATTGATCTGGCCATACGTGCACTTGCAAGAAGTGAGGGATGATGTTCTAACGAAGATCGAGGTGATTCTGGTATTCCTCCAGGGGGGTTCGGGCCTGGAGGACGAGCCCAAGTGTAGTTAGTAAAAATTGCATCTGACTTTTTGAAGAAGGGGGCGTTGGCCTCCGTAAGAGCGTCTTGCCACTGAAGATGCCCGGCTGCTGTCACGGAATCATACCTAAATGATAATGGGTATTATCTGGATTGTCGAGTATGAGATTTGTGCTCACCAAATGACTTCCCAATGAGGACCTACAAGCCTTCTTCCTTCCTCTCTAAGCCATCCGACCCAACTTGAAAGCACAGTGGCATTCTGCGCCATCCGCTGCTCACGCCTGTGCCGAACCTTGGAGTTGATCAAGGCGTCAAGGCCCGCCAGACTCTTTTCGCGCTCCATGAATGCTGCATCTCCGTCGTGATCTGTTTGGGAAATATAAGGATAATAGGATGCTGGAGGTAGAAAGTTGAGATCGGTCTCAACATTGATCAGATATCCATCAAAGTTGCGATCTTTGGCTAGCTTGATGAGTCGAGAGGCACAAACCGTGGAAAAGGGTAACGTTTCGGCCTTAGGGGTTACGCCGGAAGAGGCATTTTGAGGGAATTGGCCGTACAAACACTTCCCAAGATCAGGCTTTGATTCTACCCATTCAAATATGCTAGACAGGGGGAGGGGGAGGGGGGAAGCACCGAAGTGTGAAATCAACCCTTTCAACACCTGTAGGGAAGCATTTGGGTGAAGTGACATACACTGTACCAAGAACTTTGGATCCATGTCTGTGTCCAGCATCCACCCATCCTCGTGGTGGAAGGGTTATTCGCTTGTGGGAGAAGCTAAGAGCGGGAGGTCAGCCGTAGGCATTGGCTCGGCCGATCTGTTAGCGACGGTTGGAAATATACGGACTATATAAAAGTATCCGCCAAGTGCCTATTATAAAGGCATGTCGTGGTTAGGTGACATTTATGAAGCCCAAGATCAACAGTCTAACCAAAATTCGAAGGAGTATCCGCGTTCGAATGGATTCTCAGTATATCCTCCTTTGAAGTCGTGACATATGAGGAGTTTCGACGTGCCTCTTGACGTGGAGTTATTGGCAGCCTTGCTAGGCTGACTTGCCACGTCATCTACTGATGTTTGAGCAATGCTAAGATCCTCCTGAGAGGTCCCTTGGCAGCCTTCCCATGCAAGAAATTGATCGATGCTTTCAAAGTAATCTGGCTGGCACCAGCGAGTTGGCTGTTACAGGGATCATGGCAGCACAATAAGCGGCCGAGACCGCACCTCTGGCAGCAAACCAGCATCTGGCTTCGATGCTGTTTGGGGATTAGCTGAGAGCTTCTCGGCCACTTGGGCTCTCAACAGGTCATGTCCCAACGGACGCAGAGGCATTGTCTTGGAGCACAGTTCAAAGCAGCAAGCAGTGATTACTAAGCGAGCCCACCGTACTTATGTCGAACGTCGCCCTAAGTACCATAGATATATATATATACTAATCAGGGAACTGCTTGTACTTTATATTGGGCACTAGATCTGTAGCAGTCAAGTTGTACTCTAGCCTGCGCTGCAGCGTGGCAGCGGTATTTATCGCAGTTCTCGAATCTCGATATACTTAGAATCTCGTTGAAGAAATTGGCCAATGACTTTACGGAATAGCCCAGTAATTGGCACCCCGTAAGTACTCCCATATATAATTTAGTATGAAGTGATCAATTGTGTGAAATCTCTCAAAAGCTTATCATCAGTCCAAGTGAGAAGCAGCCCGCGAACATGTCGATATTTCATGTGAGTCGATATTCTGGCCCGTGGACCAACAAAGCTACCCACAACAATTTTGTACTCATTGAAGATTTAGCGGAGGCGCCACTAGATGCCGGCCCAGACGCAGCAGACATTGATCCCGACGCAGCAGACGCAGTGGCAGCGGAAACAGGCTTACCCGGAGCTAGATCCAAATGAAGCTACTCAATAATTACTAGATCTGTTTTGAAAGGTCCGACCTTTAGGGCTTATTATCACGAACTGTTGTGGGGTAATCTGTGATCAACCTTGCGGATAGGCTCGTGTGTCATTCGTGTTTTGCAATATGACGGTATGGCAGTTATCCGTAAGGCTTAGATTAGAATAGAGAACAACCTAAGCTGCATCGTAAGAAGGGAGGAAAAATATATTATTAGATAGCACATCGTACTGGTGGGTTGTGACCATCGTCCGTCATATTAAGGCATCAATTGTATAGAAAGGGCCAACCGGGTGGTTCGGATCACAGTCTATGAATATCTTGTACAATCCTTCTGAGCGCCTCGTCCCATAATAATCTGTAGTAGGGGCTAAAACACTATGAATTAACCTTTACAGGAGGGAGAGACAGTAATATATGATATACATACATGGGAATATCAGTATCAGTTGCGCTTGCGTGTCTCCCGAATTTAGTAAAGACAGGTTAGTCGGTGGCTGTGTGGAGAAGTCCATCCAGTTCGAAACGGGAGATTCAGACAAATCAAGAGCATCACATGTAACCTACCATGAAGTCACCGGGGCCACACTCAAGGTGAACGGTGTCGGTACAGTCGATAGTGAAGTTGTCCATGATGCTTCAAGTTGCTCGGTTGAGAAGGCTATGTGGGAGCCAAAGATGAGAAGAGATAGAGAGAAAGGGTATACTTCTCGCTCCCTTTGGAAATGGGCATCAGCTAGATTGCGCCAGGAGGATGGTATATAGGAACTAATGTTGTACGTTCAGAGATGGAGATGGCATTTCGAACTTGATGAGTCTCCGACAAGGTGGCGCTATAGAAAGCTGTTGAACCTTGGCACGTTCTAATGGAAACGTCCTACATTCAGCGCGGACCTTGTCGACGTCGCCCCTACAGGTTGGCAATTCGGCCACGAGCTATGTGCTATTACGCTACCGGTAAGTATTGGCATCCTCACATTTTAAGAAGTAGCACTTAATAACTATGAGGTTAGGGATCGGATGCTAGCAAGGTTATGAAAACATTGATCTATAAAGCATTGCAAGTCACTTTGAGATGGCACTTCAAATGATCATCTTCGTTATGAATAAGTAAATCGGATACAGAAGTCTTGCCATCAATGTTGGCACACGAACCGCTGTATGATGATCATCTGCTCGACATTGAATGGTTGAAGATCTTTTTAGGGTATCCATTGTCTTCGGCAAGTGACATTTCATAGTGCTGCTGTTCCTATTGGGTGCAGCTCCTGTTGGGAATAGCTCGGGACTCGAGGTAAGACAATGGAAAAAGGAAAAAGGTCGCCTTTGCTGAGCGGTGCAGACCAGTTTTGGACCTGAAGATGCCAGATATGCCATACTTAATCGGTGTCCTCATTCCTTTCCGCGGCGCAGGATCCTAGGGGAAGCGTGCAGGCACGGTACTCACGGTACTCATTTGTACACCCTGGCGCTACTGTTCCTTCATACTCTTAAGAGAGTCTTTACTTCCCTCCACTGTCGCTGACGCTGTCAGCGTCCACGTCCGCATCCGCATCTACCAATGCTCGAACATTTTTTGTTCCGGCAACCGTTGAGCCCACTGGTCATGTCTAATGCGCTTTCTTCAAGTTCTTGCGGCACGGCGTTGTTTTTCTCCCAACGCGTTCCTACTGTGATCACGTGACGCCGGTGATAAACTAGTCTCTATAATCGTTTCAATTATTAGCACGCTCTTGATCCTTACCATAGCGAGACTATATTCGAGTCGCTTGTGGCCCTCTGCAATTCACTGTCACCTTTGCTTGAGGTTCTTCATGCTACTGGCATCACCGCCGCGACGGACACAATTGGGAGTACGTACCTACTATACTAGCCTGCTAATCCTGTCCATCTATGTCCCATGACGACTATCGTGCGCAGACAGTCTCAGCGCAGTCATGCTGACAGACACTACAAACTTGAACACGCTGCACGGATAAGCACGTGCTCACGGTTCTTGCACTGGGGCCTAGGTTCCAGGGGAGGAGGTGATGTCGATTGTCAGGTGCATCATAGAGAGATTCAATATTCTGTACATCGGTTTCGATGCTCTTGAGGTCGGATGGATGCCGGGATCGATATGATTGCCTGACACTGTCCCAGATAATCTAGATACGGTTCGGGACTTGGTACTTTATCTTTACACGTGCCGGCAAGTAGTCGACCACTGGTAGTGGTGAGTTCCTTAGTTTCCTACTATAAGCCATCGGATACCCATGGACGATCTTCTAATCGACGGTAAATCCGAGTGCATGTATTCCAAACACTCGATCATAATATCGAGCTTCGAATGTGTTCGGCAAAGGAGAAGAAACTAGTTGAGACTACTTTGGTTGGCGGCGCGCATGGACTGCAATGTGGTATCTCCGCTTCCCTGCAGATGAAGATGAACACGGACACGCAGCATGGTTTCAGTGGGCTGTCTGTCAGCTGTATGCGCTACGGAATTGCCGTCCCCCCCCCCTGGCGCTCGAGAAAGCACTGAAGTATCTACCCGAGACAATAGCTGGACCGCTCTCAGGGTGTTGCAATGGCTCGCATTCTTTGTCTGCACGATCTCACTATAAGAATTGAAGGGTCGTGTACTGATCCCAACGCGGAAGATGGTTCTTATCCAGCATGGCCGGCTTTGGGGTCCACAAGGTATTGTCGCGCTTATATATGTTCCGTTCCGTTGACCATTACACTCACAGATTTAATTTTTTATCCCTAAATACAAGACAGCGGCGGCGAGGACATGACTGTAGACCAGGCTTTCACAGAATTCACACAATCCCCAGAGCTCAGACTGGCTCATTCCTCTGTACGGGAATACATGCTCTTGACCCTTCTTCACATTGGTCACATGAAGCTGACATTCTACCACGTCAGCGGAAATCGCCGTGTCTGGTCTAGCTTCTGGTAGTACAGGTCAACTAGCATATTCATCGGCTGGTTATTCCTCTCGCCACTGGACCTGCTCAGTCAGATTGTTGGTAGCTCTGATAGTCTCCACAACTGATTACGGATGCCCTTGAATCTAAGACTGCTGGATACAGGAATGCTTCGCTTTACAATGAAGATGTTCACAATGCAGTTATTCACGATCCAGGTGTACTAGTCGAAGCCACTCCTAGGTCTTTTGCGCAATCGCTTGTTCGGCCGTGAATGTACTGGGAGGACCACTTCGTAATACGCTTATGACAATGTCGTTAGGTGCATGTCATGAGGATATCGATACGTTCGGCTACTGTCGGTGAAGGGCGCGGACATAAACACACAAGGACAATACCGCAGTTCACTGCAGGCAGCTAGCAGCGTTTAACTTTCACAAGAGCATCGTTTGGTTGCTACTGGGGAAGGGAGCTAACGCTAAGACACAAGAATACCTGGCGCTGCTGGAGGCATCGTTTGGGTACTGTTGGAGAAGAGAGCGGTCGTAATGCACCTGCAGGAAGGGGTTTTGGCAATGCATTGTAGGCGGCGGCGGCGGCGGCGGGTGGGATACGATTCAATATTGTCCGGCTAAGATAGACGAAGTGTCAATGGCTGGGTTGCTTTCAACTGCGGACGGGACACATTCAATTACAGCGACATCTCACCCTACTATGCATGCATGCTCGTCTTGCGACCAGAAGAGGAAACGGTCCGCCACTTCCTCCTATATTGCCTCACACGCTCGTCATCGACATGAACCCTTGCTTAGCGCAATGAGACGTGACGTACTCAAAATATTCAAACCCTCCAACATGCATAGGTTACATACTCGAAAGCCACATTACAGTAATGCGACCGAACACTTCCAACCACAACCACAACCCCCTCCACCTCCCATGTCACCAAATTATCCCCTCCCCACTTTCATGCATGACTTACCGCATGCATTTCTACAGATTCAATACGTCGCACGACACTCGTAGCCACTTGACAACGTCACGGCGCTGCCCGCCCTCGCTCAACCCGTTCTCGTGCCCTCCCTGCCTCCGTGCGTGCACACATTCCCGTACAAACACCTGCTCACATGCACTGCCTTCCCGCACTGTCATTCGCGCTCCTGTATATTTCAGCTCGTTATTGATTTTCAGCGACCTCTTTCATATATAAATAAAACTTATCACGAGCCCTTTCAAACGTGTTTCGTAAAATGCCCACACACCTCGTTTATAATTTATTTATTCAACATTACAGCAATTATCGATAGTCCGGTCTACGACCCTCCCGGCCTATTTTTGACAACGGTCTCTCGTTAGGCAGTCGGTCCGTATTATCCTACATGAACATGGGGCCTCAATGGATATAAATGGAATCAACGACCAATGGAGCACAGGAGTGCTCAAGCCTGACACCGTAGCAGTCGTGGAGGGCAAAGTTACACTCTAGGTGATGCTGCTCGAAGCAACACTCGACCGCAAAGCACTGCTGCTTGAAGGAACGCTCGACCAGAAAGCAACACTGCTGGAAACCACGCTCGAAGCGACACTCGTTTGGAAAGGGATACTGCTCTAAGTAATGCTCGTTTGGCAAGGGATACTGCTTGAAGCGATGCTCGTCTGGAAAGGGACACTTCTCGAAGCAATGGTTGCTTGGAAAGAGACACTCCTCGAAGAAACGCTCGTCTGCAGAGGGACACTGCTTGAAGCGATGCTCGTTTGAAAAGGGTCACCGCTTGAAGCAATGGTTGTTTGGAAAAGGATACTGCTCGAAGCAACGCTTGTCTGGAAAGGGATACTGCTCGAAACAACGCTAGTTTGGAAAGGGACACTGCTCGAAGCAACGCTGGTCCGGAAAGGGACACTGCTCGAAGCGATGCTCGTTTGGAAAAGGACACTGCTTGAAGGAATGATTGCTTGGAAAGGGATACTGCTCGAAGCAACGCTAGTCCGGAAAGGGACACTGCTCGAAGGGATGCTCGTTTGGAAAAGGACACCGCTTGAAGCAATGGTTGCTTGGAAGGGGATATTGCTCGAAGCAACGCTTGCCTGGAAAGGGAAACTGCTTGAAGCGACGCTCGTCTAGAAAGGGATACTGCTCGAAACGACGCTGGCCCGGAAAGGAACACTGCTCGAAGCGATGCTCGTTTGGAAAAGGACACTGCTTGAAGCAATGGTTGCTTGGAAAGGGATACTGCTCGAAGCAACGCTTGCCTGGAAGGGGAAACTGCTTGAAGCGACGCTCGTCTAGAAAGGGACACTGCTCGAAGCGAGGTTCGTTTAGAAAGGGACACTGCCTGAAGCAATGGCTGTTTGGAAAGGGATACTGCTCGAAACGACGTTAGTTTGGCGAGGGATACTGCTCGAAGCAGCGCTTGTCTGGAAAGGGATACTGCTTGAAGCGATGCTCGTCTAGGAAGGGACACTGGTTGAAGCAATGGTTGTTTGGAAAGGGATACTGCTCGAAGCAACGCTTGCCTGGAAAGGGAAACTGCTTGAAGCGACGCTCGTCTAGAAAGGGACACTGCTCGAAGCAATGTTCGTTTGGAAAGGGACACTGCCTGAAGCAATGGCTGTTTGGAAAGGGATACTGCTCGAAACGACGTTAGTTTGGCGAGGGATACTGCTCGAAGCAACGTTTGTCTGGAAAGGGATACTGCTTGAAGCGACGCTCGTTTAGGAAGGGACACTGGTTGAAGCAATGACATTGCTTGGAGCGGTGCTCGTCTGGAAAAAGACACCGCTCGGGCAACACTCAATGCAATATCAATCTGAAGTACAGATGAGCGAGGCCACAGCAAAAGGTAAAGGAGGCGTACTGGAGTTGCTGAGTAGGGCTTGATCAATGTAAATAGTGCCCACGCGGCGATAAAGTGAAACTTGAAAGAGAATGGGGAGATAGTATGCGCCATGATTTGCACGGCAGATAAAGAATGGGCAGGAGGGATATGCAAATACGAGAAGGTGTTTCTGGTATAGACACCATCAAGACGGTCTTTTATGTATAGCGAAAACTGGACTCTGGTCAGAATAGATCTAACAAGCTTCAGACAGATCGAGGAAGAATAAATCACAGAAAAGAGGGGTTGGACAAGCGCTGCCACATAGGCTTGTGAATGTATAGTTCATCTGGGAACTGAGCCTCCTCCACGTTTTGCGCCATGATTGTCACATCCGGATCCAGCGAAATACTAGGCTTGGACGTCCGCCGGGTAATGAACTTCCCCATATGATATACTTCTGGTATTAGACTCCCTTCCCTTCGGTGATTGCGTCGCCTCCACATGGGTTGAGCCCACATAATAACAGGATTCTGATCTGGAGACATCACGACGAAGGGGGTAAGATACAAGATGAAACGCTGGAACTTAAAGGGTAAGGCCGGCCTGTTCAAATATAAAGATGGTGCATCAGTCTCTGAGCCAATCCGCTGCATCAGTTCAGATATCTTTGACTTCAGTCCAACTTGTCGGCGTGTTAATGAGTCAAGGTCACAATTGATGTCGGTCGCAAACAACTATAGAAGTCCAACACCATGAGGACGTTAATTCGCAGTTCAATCGGTATGAATACTCGTAACACTGAGTCTTCTTCGGTTAAAGTTCGCGCTTGGATCTCTCTTGAATAACAGTAATGTAATGTCGCAGACTGTCTGCGACATTGCAGTAAGTTAACGGACTGATTTGGACATCCAAGCCAGCAGATCAGACACGCACTAGTCCCTCGCCATGACTGCCCTCTACCGCACGTGCAGGCAGGCAGCTGCCATCGAGAGGCCGATGGGGATGTAGCACTAGAAAAAGAGCGGGTTGTCCTTGACTCAACTACGGTACTTACCATGGTCATCAGTGTTACAGTGAGAGTTGGCCAGGGATCATACATGAATGTCGATGTGCAGTGTGTCACATCACATGATGTGAACATTGAAGTTGCGATCAGAACTTGAAGGGTTTGCAAACTGCTTCGATCTAATTATATGCAATCGTTCCCATGTTCAACGGTAAATTATAATGACGTCGTTCCAGATCACCAGTTAAGACCTCGATGTTATTTGAATTAATCTAAAACATTAGGAGGTGTAGTTGAAATATATTATATATAAGAAATATCTATGATAATCGATGTGACAGTAAGAACAACTGATTGTTAGGTGCCTCACCCTGGGAAACAAGAGATTGTGACCCAGACGCTCCGTTACAGTAAAGGAAATTTCTTATTGTCGCTGATAGAGTTTGACGATATATAATTTTAGGCTGTGACTCTGTTGACCGGTTTTGGCATTGCCCATTGTCGGATACATAGGCGACTATTGACCAATATGCGAGAGCCTGCGGCAAGGTGCCGTATCAGCTTACCTTCACCATGCATGCCGTCCATTCCCAGCGACACGCCATTGCACATTCCACTCGGAGTGCGTTCAAACTCGCAGCGTACCAGTCAAGTGGTCGTGCATAAGTAGAGTAATGGCTTTGAGAGTGGGTACCTCCTATATCTTCACTTGAAGCTGAGTGGAATTCAATTCGCCTCGTTTATTTATCACGGACTATGCGGCAATACCACCCTTGACAGCTTCTATTCTGGCAGACAGTGCCGCCCTGATACACACGTAAAAGTCGTGGCGGCAACATGGACTATTCTGTAGCTCTGCCGATGCTTGTATAAAAGCACATTGCCATTGCTCCCAAGCTATCGCCAACTCAGATACTTGTCTTGCCCCTCACCACACATACCAATAGTCTTCTGAAGACTGATACATTGTCAGCAACATCCCATCGAACATCTTCTCACTGCCACTCCCCAACGCGCTCGACTAGTTCAATAGGCCGAACCTAGATGTGAGTACACAATGCCTGCTCGCTCATTCTTTCTCCCTCTACCTTTGCCACCGCCCATGTGACATCCAGCCTCTTTTCTTTCAATTGCGCAAGTTTATTCTTGCCGCCCATCTGCGCAAGTCTGGTCGACTTTTATTCTTTCGTTCTAATGCGTACTACATCTTTGGTACTGATGAGCGATTGTTGGCAACAGATGCCTCATCCATCCACGACCAAGTCTATTCCGCCCCTTAGATCTTTAGGCCTGTTTGGTCCATATTTGCGACCATTGCCCCTGGACTGGGGTGTGGTGCTCCCGCCCATACAAAACCCTCATCGCTGGGAAGGGGTGAGTCCCGGCTTCTTGCCAGATGTGCCTATACTGACTCACCCGCGAGGGCAGCCCTCGCAAAATCCCAACCACAATACACACCCAACGTCGGAGGACATCTCAAGGGATGTCATGTTTGACCAGCGTGGAACTGTGGCGGCTCATACGAGGGTCGCCTCTTCTCACGCTCAGGCGGCTACTGCCGCCAAAAAGACAGAGAAGAAGAGGGGACGGACATCTGCAAAACACCGAGATGTGTTTACTCACTACACCTTTATCAAGGGTGTGCGTATGACGTGGAAGCAGACAGGCACGTAGTCTTAGCTTGTTCGTCCCTGGCCATCGATCTCCCCATCGTACGGTAGTCCTATTGTGTGTATTCATATTACAAACTACTTGATTCTGTTTCTTGTATTAAACATTCAGCGAATCGATGGGGCCCTAAGCATCGACATGGAAAGCGTTCGATTAGATCATGCATCGTCACCCGGCGCAAGATGTCTTGGTCCTAAACTTTGCCTGAACTGTGAAGAAACGCAAGATGCTCACTATCCCTAGACTACATTGATACTGATTGTCAATGATCTAGTGCATGTTTGAGAACCGTCCCAAATCTCACACTCCGAATCGATTCAACCCATACAGTGTTGTGAGATCATAATGTTAAGCCATGCGAAACACCTTCCAGACCAGGACAACTGCCACGAACATGCTAGATCCAATACCGCTGGTCCAGATCAGTGAGTCGGTGAAAATAATGCAGCAATATTCAAACGTGGCATAGCATAATCCTGAGTGCGTGCTGGCATAGGTATGGCGAATCCGTATTTGCCCATGTACAGGTGACGTAGGCACGCTCAACCCGCACATCTCGCCTCTCCTACGCCGCTGTCCAATGATGCTGATAACGGAAAGGTATAGACGGAATGCAGGCACTGCGGAGACACAGAGTATGCATTCCGGGGCCAGCCATTGAGCTTGAGAAAATCAACAGGGGAGTCATCGGTCGGTGTACGCGCTTTCGGCTCATATCTAGAGATCCAGTTTTGACGTTCTCTTTCGCTTGGGCCGCTGAGGTCTACTGTCGATTAGCCCTGGAGGTACATGTACGCACATGTCAATCATTTCATGGTATATTCGATACTTGAGGGCGTGGTTCACATCGGGTCACCTGGGGGGCTGAGGTCAATCTGATTGAGTGTGAACGAGCTTATCTTCAGCTCGGCAATCCGGAAGAGGTCCCTATAGTGGGTATTTGACCATGTCACTACTAGAGTATATATGTTACCAATAATTATTAGCATCAGCTGATTCCAACCTAGATAAAAATTATGACATGACCATGTGAATATTTTAAGGAAAAATGTGTCCACTTGCATCCACTACATACAGGCTCCAGTAAGGCAACCCTTCCATATGAATCCTGTCCCTCCCTCCACTTCTTATGGTTCCACCGTCCTATCCCTGGCATACTCCACACAACCAATTGAGCTTGTAATCAATCCTGGACTGCTTGATGCCAATGGTGACATGCCATGCCCACTGTTGGTACAACTGGCTGTGCTACCCTCAATAAATATAGAGGAGGCTCAGCACCCAAACCACAAAGGACATGTCAAGAGTTCTCATCATGTGACCTGGATCAACTCTTAGGAGTAGTCATAAGTGCTGGCCTCTAATGCTGGGGTGTGGCATCTGGTTGTGTTGCCTGAGCAGAATGGCATGCATGCTGGTTGTACTGATGCTTGTTCCAGTATCATTTAAAGGTATGGTGGGGAGGGGTGGTGGATTGTTGAGGAGATAGGGTATGAGTGTTGCTGCAAGAAACCATTTCTTGGACAGGTTGAGGGGCATGAAGGGCCAGAGAGACAGTTTAAAAATGCAAAAAAATGTAATCTGACTAATATCTTGCTGGGAAATATCTTCTCTGGTGCTTATATTACAGGTTGATAATAATTGGTAATATATACTCTACTCACACTGTCACTACATACTATACCCCAATCCCACACTCTGGTCAAATGTAGTCTAGTCTTGTGATAAGTGAGTGTAAAAGTAACACTATGGGAAGGGAAACCCCTGAAAAACNNNCCCCCCCCCCCCCCCCAAATCTCACTGTATATACTAATTACATCTATGGAAATTCAACCCAATTCCTATGATAACATCAATGGATATTTTCAGTGATTTTTTGCTCATTTCAGTGAGAGTGTTTCAGTGACTTCTGTGCCAAGTTCCCATGCTTTGAAAACCTCATGCTATGCCATCTTTGGCCGTTTTTCAGTATTGAATCCATGTGTTTTTGTGGATTTTTCATGGGTAGATCTGTCATGAACCAGTTTATTCCAGCATAATGCTGAGTGCCTAAGTGGAATTATTTCCTCAATGTCTCATCAGACAACCAACATCTTTTCATACCCTGAGCTGAGCCATCATCTCCATCATCTTCAATGTGCCTTGCTGCCAACATCAATTGTGCATCCACTCCATCACTCCTTATGCAGATGCTGCCAATCATTTGGGCTCCATTATCTGCCCACATTAGGCGACAATCTGGCAGAACTAGCACAGGTAGCATGGACTGGGAAAGTATTGATCCCCATGAACTCTTCTTCAATCCCAACTCAGCACAGGTTGAGTTACCAGTGCATTATGTCTCCAATGCATGTGAAGACAAGCAAAGCATGGAGATTGAGATATTGGAAAGTGGCATCAGCTCCCCATATGACCCTTATCACTTTGACTACTCCTTGCACCCTTGACTTCACCACCTCCTTTGGTTAGATCAGGAGGCCAGATACTGCCTCAGAGGCTGTACACTTGGAGTATCAAAGTGTGGTTCCAGATTGTTAGTTGGTTCAGGGGTTAAGTGATGACTCATTACTGTTCTGACTCATTCTGACTCTCCCAAGTAGTTAAATAGCAAGTTTGCTTCATGTATTTCATTAGTTTGGTTATCATATACATCACTCTGTCTCCTGTGCTCTTAAGCACTTGAGGATACCTTGATCACTCTAACTCTTCTCTCAGCACTTTGCTTCAAGGCTTGTCTACTTCAGATTTACCTTACTCTATCTTCTATCTCTATTCTCCTGTGACCAACAAGAACAGGCACCCCTTTTAGTGCAGGGTCTTTCAGCATTGGGATCTTACAACCAGTGTGGGCAGTTCTGACAAGATCCACCACATTTCAGTTGTATATA
>QFFB01002142.1:0-10970 GCA_003316465.1 Ramaria cf. rubripermanens | reverse complement strand
GGTCCAGCCTGCCTCGGACGTTGTAACGCTGCGAGAAAATTAATATTAGCACGTTTTGAGAGGGAAAAATCAAGTGAATTCACTCACGAACCAACTCCAGGGACGTCCCACCATGGAGAAACAGAGCCATTAGGCAGAATAAATATGGGGGGGGACTGCGGAACCATCTGCACATATGGCTTCAATGACTGTGACTAGAACTAGGGAATCCGAACGGAGGGCATAGCGTGCGCGATCAGAGGTAGAAAAGATGAACTGGGTAGGGAGATTCTTGCAGCCCCCTCCAAGCTGCAGACCCTTCTTGTCGACATTAAAGCAATTGTGCTGTTGAATATTATATGTACTCATCGCTTTCTCCAAAAGATTGAAATGGCCTTCCACAGTGGCTGGGTTAAAGCACTTTGTGCATTTTGGATTGAGGCCATGCGCCTTGGCCGCGGAAATTGTATCCCGGTGTCAAAGGAGAAAATGTTTGACCCAGACATCAGATGTGATCTTACCAGTGATAACCTTGACACGTTCACGCAAGGAGTTACGAGTAAGGGGTTCGGCCATGGACGCCTGGTGCTGGCACCAGGCAACCATGACTGCCTCTTCTGGCAGGGTGAGAAGCCTTTGCGATGTATGGCCCTCACTCCTCGAATTCCTTCCTTGTAGCTGATGCCGAAGGTTAGAGAATGGCACGTTGTGTGCGACAGTGAGCTTTCAAATTGAGACGAGGCTGGTGTTGTAGGATGCGACTGCAGCACGAAGTCGTTCCTCTCTGTCAGAGGAGGGAGCTGGGGACAATGGAAGGGGTTTATATACACTGGGGAGGCCTGGCGCCATGAGGCAGAGAACAAGGTGGGTGGGAAGAGGCTTTTAACTAAAGATGTGTGCAATTGCGCCAGTGGCAGGTGGCACTGAGCAGAATTAATTTTGCCAGCCTGCCTGCCGGGCGCCTGTCTGGCTGTCACGCTCCTCATGCTCAAAAACGAGCCTGAGGATCCAGGCAGCGTACTAAGACCGGCATCATGTACATAGTGTATTTGACATACATTATGTGAAATATAATTTTTACCTATTTTTTTAAGGCTGAATGACCACATAGGGGGGCTAAAAGCATGTGCCACCTGCATATATAGCCCCCCATCTTACAACAGAGCTTCTTTTTTTTGTCAAAAAAATGTAGTTATATTCTTAATATGTTAATCATAATTGTCAATAATTTTTGGCACCCCCAAATGTTCCAGGGGTGGTGGAATGTGCAAGTGATCCACATCCTGACCGGTGATAGTACATAAGTAGCTACAGTGAATACACTTTTTTGTATAGTAAAACCCAGTATATACAAAATATGTCAGTTGAAGGAAAAAGGGCTGGAATATACAAATCTCCATGTATGCTCTTTCCAGTGCAGATATATCTTGACATATGTATCACAAGCAATAACTACTACTTGTATTGAATTTTATTACCCCCATGATATCACTGGAGGGTGAACTTTGATTGCCTATCTCTGTACCCTTCAAGAAGCCATAATAAAGGGGAATCAGGGATTCCAAGTATTACTTCATGTATCTACTTTATATAGAAAGAGGAATATGTGGCATCAAATGCATACATAGAGATTTGCCTGTTCCAGATCCCATTTACTTCAACTGACAAATTTTATATATGCTGAGTTTCACTCTACAAACCTTGTATAAATTTGTAGCCATATATTCTGAGGTTAATCTTGTTATGATATCAGGATTATCAGGTATTTTTCCTAGTATTTCTCCTATTTTCTTTTATTTACTAGGAGTGTGTCTATCTTCTTGTATGCTTTTATCACACTCATGTCACCTGATGTCATCAGTGACATAGCAGCTCCTAATCCAGCACATCATGGGGTTTTGCCCCTATACACATATATATAAGTAACTAGTAGTTTAGTTATAACAAATTGAAGGTTTTAGCCCTCCACTTCCATGAGAAGTCTGGTATAGTTAAAGCATGAAGTTAACAATATCTTCATAGCTGGTGATTCACTGATGTTGCTATTCTGTGCCATGAGATTGGCCAGTTATCTTTCTTTGCTCACATATGCATTAAATTGTGTTCTCCTTTTCTGGCATCATTCATCACATCAACACCCACTCAGTCTCAAATATTCTCATAACAAATCTCTCAAATTTTCAGTTCTTAATCTACAGTTGCAGTTGTACTATGGCAGAGTTTTATTTTCTGAAGTATTTTGGCAATTTCAAACTCCATGTTTGGTACCCAAAACAGCTGTAAGTACTGGGGACGTAACCTCAAACATGAGCTGTGTGGCCTATGTTCCCTTGGTAAATGTAATAGCTGCAATCCTGCAGTGAAACTCACAATAACATACATCAATCCTGGATTCTCAGTCTGCATGTGTCAGATGATCAAAAATGAGATTGGCTTTGGGTAATGACAGTCACTAGGGTGATTTCATCATTTGTTGTGTGATAACAAAACTTGAAGATATACCCCTCCCACGATTAATGATCATTTGTAAGCTCAAGGAAACTGGTTGCAAATGATAATCCAATTCACTTTGTTACTTGATGACTTTCTATGAGTCTATAAATACTTGACCAAAAGGGGATGTATTTTAACCATGCCATGCCATTGGTTAATCTAGCAAATGGTCAGAGCTAATCATCGGAGTTTGCACCCCTTCCCAACTCCGCTCCTTGGTAACATCACACCATGGCACCCAAAGGCCAACCCAAACAAAGCACCTAGCAATGGCTACAAGTGGCAAAAGACCTTCTTCTCAACACTCCCAAGCTAGACCCTAATAGTGCTGCATATGCCTAGGTCTGGAGATTGCACACAAGCCAATTTATTGTGAGTCCACTCAAATTTGATCCATAAACCCTAATCTTAAGCTTGACATGCACAGCCATGTCTTGTGATATGTGGTTTGTTTATATGATTGGAGAATATAATTCAAGCTTCAAGTGAAGCTGAATTGAGCAGAGGTCTGTTATGAGAGAGAATTTCAAGTAAACTGTAATATATGTTAGTCATCTTGACTACTACTTTAACTAAGAACTTTGGTCAACTTGTGTGGGGTGAGTATTGTTACTACTGAAATAATCGTACATGATTCAAACTATTTAACTACCCCTGACTGACACAATGAATATTTCTCGGATCGCTTATGTAATGTGATGGCAGGGATGGAGGTGCAGTAAGTAATGAACAAAAGACTAATTATATGGGATGGGGGGCGTGACATAGGGGGTAGTGAATGTAAAGCATAAACTGACACTGACATTGAAGAAACACATTTGCTACTTGTCCCACATGCAGTGATGGCGATGTAGGGACGTCTCAAGATGACACGCATCTAAAATTAGATATGAGGCATCTATATGATATTTGTATGTAGAGGGTAGATTGATCGGTATCGGACCGGGATAGAGATGTCACTTTGATATATATCTACATTGACATTGATGATTAGGTTGACATTTGTGATGGATATGGCGTCACAGGCTTGGTCCTGTATATATTTGGTCTCGGTGATGGGTGTCGAGTGGGATAGGGATAGGGGTTAATATAGATCATAGTAAGGCCATCTGTAGATAATATCCCAGTGATAAAATGCCAGGATCCATCAGCATTCATCGTTAATAGATGATTTATCTATATCTTTTATTTATATTCATAACACCATGCCCCCAGGCTGCCATATGTAGCAGTTTCACCCAACCCCCTAAGTATATTCCACATGATCTCTATTACAGGGTCCTCGCAAAATTCGACCTCATTACCAAATATCTTAACAAACAGCAATTTAATCCTATGGATCCTATGAAGCTACTGGCCATTCTGCTCGGCAACCGTTTCCCCACCCCAGCCAAATTGGAGCTCCTAGGCCCTGCCTCTTGTTTTGGCCCCAAACCAGGCAATCCTGCTCTGAACCCCAAACATGCCACCCATGATCCTTTGAAACACTCAACTCATTTCAGTACATGCACCAACCGAAGCCCATCTGTGGCCACCCCTGGTGCTGCAGCATTGAATACTTCATCATCCCCACCAGCTGCAGGTAATGTTGGCCCAGGTCCCACTGCTGCTCAGGTGCCATGAGCCCCTCCTGTGGCCTCTCTGCCCACAGCTGTTAGATGGGCGTTTGCAGCCAGTCCAGCCCCACCCATTGGCCCTTTGGCCTCTTCCACAGCAGTACAACCAGCCCCTGCCACTGCTTCAGCCCTCCCTGCCATTGTCATGCCTCCTCCCACCTCCCACACGCATGCCCCATCTCTGTAAGTGGGGTCCAACCCACCTCTGCCTTCACCTTCTCAGCAGTCCAAAAGCCAACAACCTCCTGGTGCTGCCCATCCATACCCACATGCAGGGCCATCTGCTTCTCATATGCATCAAAGCCACCACCCACCCTATCAGGCCACTTGTCAATATTGGATTTTAGGGTAAAGATATAATGTCAGTGTAATTCCAACATGGGCCTATGGTCATAACAAATAACCCAAGAGTAGTATGCAATAAATAGCCCACATCCTCAAGGAAAGGTCACCCCAGTTCAGGTGTTCCTTTAGCTGATCTGAAAACTCCTGCGGAGTGTTGCAAATAGCGGTCTCAGTGATGCCCCAAAGGGGGTGTAGCGAATAAGATCAAATGTTTGAGCTCACTGATAGGCACAACTACTGATGTTGTAGTAGATCATTTTACTAAGGCTTTTTCTACCAGTAAGAGGTCAAATAACAAGGTAGATGTATGATAATTGAACTACAGAATTATACAGGTGGAATAAAAGTACTTATAGTAAAAAAGCGAATGCAAGGGCAGACAGATAGAGAGTGATTAGAACACTGTGGACTAGTAGCATGTGCTAGGACACAGAGGAAGGGTCGAACCACCTTCATGGGGCAAGGTGGCTGATGCAATTTATGGGTGAAACTGTCAGGGGACAACCTCTAGGTAGTCCCTCCCTCTTTATTCCCTTCTTATTCCCTTCTTTAGTTACCCTTCTATTCCCTATGTCCATTTATCCTTAGTTGCATTTCCCTGTTACTGTCACAGTCACCTTAGCTATATAAGTAGTTGCTTAGGTAAGGGAGCTCCAGCCTTTCCTCTTCTGGACCTCCCTCACCAGGTATGCAGTCATTGTATCTCGTACTCCATTATATATACTTACCTTCTGGACCTCCCTCACCAGAATCTGTGTGATTTCCACAGATTCTTGAGGTTGCCCTTACAGAAACCCATCAGCTAGACTGGACTTCCACTCACATTTGGTGGCCCTGTATGCTGCAGGGTGGATGTGAATGATGCAAAGTAAGGGCAAAGTATTGTGGCATAGTGGTGAAGATAATGTCTGGTGACCAGCAAATAGGAGTGGGATAGACTGCGGAGACTTTGCCAATATCAGCACAGTGGAAGGATGCAGGGTGGATTGATGTAATTCACTAAACTTGTAATCTGAAAAACAACAGTCAAGACACCACTCATGCCAAACACCATTGGAACAATTTGAATCTGAGTCACAGTCCAAATGACCTTGTATTACTTGTGGTCATCATTGGGATGAGAGTGACCCTTTCATGACAATGCTTGGAACTGGGGTAATTGTGTCATTCAATGCACCAACAACTTTATCAAACCTTTGCATAACTTTCAAATGAAAATGATGGAGGCAGCTATGCCAACTCAGCACTTGGAAGGTTTGTGGTTGGAATCACAGGCCAACACTGACTGTGAGGAAGAATAAGTGTTTAATCATTCCAATATAATCCATAGTACTCCCAAGATCTGTGCATTAATATTTGGAGGCCTGTGTCATTGTATCCTGCAGTCGCCCATACTGTATGTTATATTTTTGAACCAGTGCTATGAACTGGACAATAGTCCATTGTTGAACCTTGCATGGTGTGGCAAATGCATGACTAGTGTCTTTAAAATGTGGGAACCACTTTGTTATACAGTCAAATTTGCATGCACTCACATAAGATAAATTTGCACCCCTGCTGCCGCCACTCTGTTATCCAGCCCTCAACCCCAACACTGGTAGCTGTATATATGGCTCATACTGGGGGTGGGTACTGCACAATGTGGCATGTTTAGGCACCATGTATAGGCATGCTTGCACCTGCACTCGCATGATGCATCTCTGAGGTGAGTCATTTAGGAACAAAGTGAGTCATAAAAAGAACACTATAAATATCCACCAATCATAGTCATACAAATTGTCCACCAACTCTGAGATGAGTCAGAGTATAGTCATTGCAGTTGAGTCATGATAAGAAGGTGATGAATTAGCAACAGAAGTAGCTTCTAATTTCTCCTTGATCCACTCCCATGATAGAATGCAAGGGGGGGATAGTCATATATGGTCTCGAGGAGTTCTATGTTGAAGGTTGAGACAGATTGACATGGGAGGGTTTGTTGGGTATGGAGCCCAAAACTCTGCCTCATATTCTTCCCTTCCTTCATTGTGACCTTGCCCATATATCCAAGGAACATGAAAGGCTGGGTATCACCTTGAAAAAATATAGAATCTCCAATGGCATATGATTTTGGAGTACAAGGATGTGACTTCTTTGTTGAAAGCCATGCTGCTTTGGGTGACTGGGGATGAAGCATATGATGTAGCTTGGATTGCCTTTGAATATCTTCTGGATCAAGTGACCATCATAATAGTCATGGCAATGTTGGAAACTTGAAGGTCTGAAGGGGAATAGAGTCTGAAGCTGTGCTGATTGATGGCATGGGGATACTAATGAACTGATAATTGATGGGGTATGGCTGCATTGTCTGGCTAGGCTGAACTGAGATGATGGAATAGGCTGAGATGAAATATACATGTGGAGCTTGGACCCTTGTGGAGTTTGAAGCTATTGGATACTTGTCATTCAATTTTCCTTCACTGTCCTGGTAGTGATCGACCTACATATGGTGGAGTGTGTGGTCAGGGATGTGAAATGAGGGAATGAATGGGGCATTATTGACAGGGGTGGAGATTTCATGAGGACTGTGTTTGTGGAACATGAGATTGAGCATGACTAGCTAAGCCTATGTATATATTTCATTCCTCACCAGTAGCTTATACAGAACTTGTTATAAATAAAGAAGAGAAGTTATTACAAAAAACATCTAAAAATAAATTAACATCTCCCGCTCGTAACATCTAATGAATGCCCGGGATATTACTATCAGATACCCTCCTTACGACCCATGCTCAAGGACAGGAACCGCCCGAGACGTTCCTCGACCCATAACACGCATATCCCCTACGTCGAGCCCATGACCTCATATCCATCACTATCCTACCGACGAAGCACCCACACGTGTTGATATCCCAGCGGTGACATCACTGATTGGAGACAATCTTACCCCGCATCCGGCCTCGGTGCTCGGTCATATTCATTCCATAATTAGAACACGTCGTGTCGAGCCCGCCCTGCGCATACATCGCGATTCCTGTCACGGAGCACACACCTCAGCTCTCCTACATGTAGCCTCCATTTCATATATATCTCACATGTTCATAGTTACGCTCCACTCCCCATTCACTACTACACGACACTTAGGAGTGTCTACATGCGATCCTCGTACCGCCAGGTCACGTGACCCGTACTCGAAATATTCATCCCAATTGATTTTCTACATATAAATAGCTAGTTTTTGCGCTGTGAATAGTAGTAGTAATAACACTCACTCATAACAGTTTGAAGTTCTTAGTTATAGTAGTATTCAAGATAAAACTAGCATACATTGCAGTTTACTTGGAATTCTCTCTCATATCAAACCTCTGCTCAATTCAGCTTCACTTGAAGCCTGAATTATATTCTCCTATCGTATAACAACAAATCCCAAATCACAACAGAACTTTAGTTACATAGACTTCTAAGACCAGAACCCTGGACCCATTCACACCTGCATCCCCACACTCACACTCATATTATACTTACACCTGCACTGGTATTCCTGTGCTCACACCTGCACTGGCACTTGCCCCCATGAGAGGGAGTTACTCATTTACACACTTGGTTGCATTGGTGGTGGCCTTCAAATTAGTAGCCAATTGGAATTTTCAGCTAGTTCTTTAACAATTTTTTTTTCCCTGTACCTAATTATCAGTACTTGTATGCTACTGACTTTTAGTACTCTGTAAAATTATTTTATTGCAGTCTAGATATCAGTACAAGTCTGTACTGAAAGTTAGCTATAGTGCAAGCGACAGAAGTGGAACTAAGCACTTATTCTTTCTATCATACTGATGCACCTTGTCTTGCTCCCAGGCACCCATCTGGGCATCTTGGCTAGGCCATACACTCCTGTTCATCCATACGGCACATCCATGCCTGTTCATCCATCTCACCTTTCTTGTTAGCACAGTAGCCATGTGAGGCATGCCTGGCTGCCATCTGAGCTCCAAGGTGTTTGCTGCAGAGGGACTTGCAGCTTGTGAGAGGGAGTGGCCCAACCCATGTCAAAGGACCAAGCGAAGGTGTAGGTTGGTTTCATAGCTTTTTTTGTCACTGTCTCCCACAAATACTAAATTGAAAAATTTTCTTTATATAGATCCCTGATGGAGTGGACTGCATGTGCACCAAGATGTTGAGGTGCCTCTCTATCAAATAGAGCATGATTTGCTTTGTGAGGTCATTGGGGTCCAAAATATCATAATCTTTTGAATGTCTCTTCCTAACAATGTATTGCTCTAGGTATGCATCCAACAAAGCAAATTCAATGACGCTGAAGTAGTATGCCTTGGATTTCAATGGAGTTACAAGATCTGATTAACTTTTATTATATCTAGAGTGTTAAGATATAGGAAGGGAGATTCCATGGATCCAGAATGGGAACAAGAATGATGCACAATGTGCTAGAAACAAAACACTGTCATCAGCAAAACAGCACTGATATTGCAAGGTCATATATAGTCATATATATGTCTGGCGATGCTGGGCCATGCCTAACCAGACATATATATAACTACATATGACCTTGCAATATTGGCACCCTTTTGCTGATGGTGAGGACAATGTTAACTCACAAAACCAGACTCCTCATGAGTGTTCGGGCTAAAACCACTTGGATAGTAAAAGTAACTATCAAAACTATTTATAGACAAGGGCAATGGGCAGATTTGTCAGTAACTGGAAAGCAAGGCCAGATTACTGGTAACAAGAGAAAACTATCTAAAGCCACTTTACAACATAGAGTCTTGCTCAATTGATAGCACATACACACACACACCAGCTCTGGCATGCATACACGTGTCAAGCTGTACCACGCTCATCTAGCTCACGCACTGCATGAGATCGATCGCGCCCTCAAGTACTATCGTGTCGTTGCGCACCTAGCAAGCAAGGAGGAGCGCAGTGGACGTACGATGGTTGGGGACCAAAGTAGCAAGGTGCATGCCGGCGTTGCTGTGGCTAGGTTCGCCAGAGTAGCTGCCCAAGCTGGCGAGATAGGTCTGCGGATCGGTATAGCCCGTTAGCGTATGTATGGGCGGACGGGATATGAATGACAGTTTATAAAAGTGGGGGAGCAATGTCGCAAAGGTGTTGTACTCTTGGAGGAACCCTCGAAGCAGTGGGTCGGGTGATTGAGGCATGTCTTACTGAGGAAATTGTTTTGGCCAAGTGAGCGATTTCCTAATCATTCAGTTTATGAATATTTATTTTCGATAGGAATCATCTCAGAGCATCTTTGACCTGGACAACACATGCGCTCGAAAACCATCTCCGTGCCCTCATCCTTGCCCTCACTTCGTCACGTTACCTGCACACGTCATCCGAGTACGCCGAGGTTATGCTCACAGCTGCGAGGCAGTTGCCCGCAGGACTGGGTGCACTTGCATCGAAATCCCAAGACCCACAGCTGCATCTTAATGGTAGCGATCAAGGTCTACGGAAAGTTGGGAATGCGACTTTGGGTCTGTGGATCGGGCGGCGCTTCATAGGTGAAATTCTATGGATGCCATCAATGCGGAGTTGGCGTGTGCATTGGAGGAGATCAGATTGAGGGGACGTTCTGCTCATCACACTCCGGACAATCCGGAGGTGGCAGGAGACAAGCAAGTGACGCAGATGTCCCCCGAAACAATGTTTGTCCGTAATTATTAGATTACTTTGTATCATTGCTTTCTCTCCCGTGTATTCAAGTCTTACTAACAATGCTGTGAGGACAAGCCTGATCTTCACCGGTTGCCGCTGTAATGTGTACTTGTTGCAGTTGCCATTGAGTAACAGAAAGCACGGAAGGCGGTCAACTTCACAATAATGACGTGGAGTATAGCTGAGTACTCGAATCTCGAACTTGTACAACACGTAAAGAAAAAACTCGTAATTATGTGACTGCTTCATTGGGATAGCAGGATCTCGATGGAGTCCCTTTTCTTTGGCTTCTGGGCGAGGACCGGGAAGATGGCTTGGAATAAAGAGAAACGGGCCGCGAACTCGGAGCAAGCTAGATTTGACCAAGTTGGATGCTGGGAAAAATCTTGTTGGGGTGGCGGCCCCATGCCACTCGTCAGACACTTTCCGCAAGATGCAAGTGTTAGAGAATGAAAGACAGTGTGTCTGTTATGTGCCGGCTTCCGTTTGACTGATGTGATACCATGAACTCATCTTCGTTCAACCATACAGACTGACGAGAAGTTGACCTTTGTTCAAGCATACATGCATACATACATACACCCTCAATGCATCCGAAATATTGAAGAGTCCCATTGTCCAACGAGGAGATACGTAATACGAAGTCCTGCCATTTTGTACTTAGTGCTGCGATTCCCCGCCGTGTTCGTGTTGCGATTCCCCGGGTTTTGAATACTCCTATTCTGAGGAGAACTCAGGCGTAACCACGACAAGGTCTGGTCCACTTGCAGGCACGGTTTGATTATTTGCGGTAAGGTTAACAGGTGCGGGAGCATTCGCAGCGGTCATGCTTGTGTTAAGACCGGGCGCGACGAAGACTTTGCCGCCGCCAGCACCGAC
>QFFB01002140.1:1075-33833 GCA_003316465.1 Ramaria cf. rubripermanens | reverse complement strand
AAGAGTTCATGGGGATCAATGCATTCCCAGTCCATGGTACCTGTGCTAGTTCTGCCAGATTGTTACCTAATGTGGGCAGGTGATGGAACCCAAATGATTGGCGGCATCTGCATGGGGAGTGATGGGGTGGATGTACGAGTGATGGTAGCAGCAAAGCACATAGTTGATGATGGAGATGATGGCTCAGCTCAGAGTATGAAAAGATGTTGGTTGTCTGATGAGACAATTGAGGAAATGGTTCCGCTTAGGCGCTCAGCATTATAGTAGAATAAACCGGTTCATGACATATATATGTTACCAATAATTATTATTAGCAAACTGAATTGAAAATATCAGGCACACCATTCAGTTGAGCTAATACTTATTGGTAACATATACACTCTAATATATAGTATAATTATCAGAGCAGGCCCCATTCTTAATTATTGCTTGTTGATTACCCAATACAGGATATGGACTGATATAGACTGATATGATCGACCTGTATATAATAAGATATACCTGATGTGATAATGCCTTGTCTAGGTCTTCAGCCTTATCTGGCATTATCATGGCAGTAGCTGCCCTGACGGCCTGATGGCCCTTATCTGGCATGATATGTGAATTTGTGTTTTTCTGACACAACATCAAAATATATGCCTAAGCAAGGATGAGCATGAGACAGATGAGTGACAAAACAATCACTATTACAGAGAAGTGACATATCTCTTTGGAATGGTGCCAGGACATTATTCAACTTCTCCAAAGAGGGCTTGCCCAGTGACACCACTACCAGGTTTGTTTCACCACATAAAAATCAAATTGAGCAGTGGTTGTTTTTCCAGAATGGTTTGACCCTTTAGTGGCCTGAAACCTTTGCACTTGTTAGCATAAGCAATACATTTAAATGAACAAGTAAATACCAGTCAAAACAAGCCCACATAGCAGTGACATGGAGTGCTAGTTGAGCTTGTGCACATTGACATCTTGGATCCTGCACTTTCATCCCTGGTAAAATTCCAGACCAACCTGGATATCATTCCAGCCCAATATATCATGTATACTCAATTTGAGTGTGCAGACTAGGGAATGCATTTAAGCTGGTGCTGTCCAGGGGTGGAACAATGCCTGGTTCACCCCAGCCTTGCACCAGTGCTGGAAAGCCTCATAATTACCTGGAAGATGTAACAGAGCATATATGTAGTAGCAGGAATATCACTCAAGATGGCTGGGCTCAACAATAATGGTACTACATTGTCGTGGTGAGGACGCGTCGCGTCACGTGATCTAGGTCAGCGACTCACTGCTTCGCTTGAACAAATTTTGGCTAAGTCCAGCAAGAGATATACCTGAGATATTTGGTCAATACTGGAGATCCTGTGATATTTCTCTTCCAAGCTATTCTCATAATATTTACAGGATACTGCTAGTTTCCCAGAAATAGTCCCACAGGATATTTCCGTCCAAAGTGCGGTACTGTCCTACAGTGAATCCTAATCACCTCGACCCCAATACTCTCCTTCCTCTCCACCGAAGACTTGCCAGCGGGATTCAACAGTAATACATGAATTACACACATACCCGAGCTGGCTGGGATCTTCTTCCTTGATCTCGCTCACTCCGTCTGACGGTGTCCAGCTTAAAGAGGGATTGTTGGTACTTGATCCAACATGTACACTCTCCATCGAGGTGATTGCATTGGGTAAATGATTGTCCGCAGGTCGGGTAACAGCGAGTCGGGACCTAGCTCAGATTCCTAATAAGCAATCTGCGGATCCAACTAAGACCATGGACCTGACGTTAAGGAGTGTCGGTGTGAGTACTGAACTCCACAGCTCCACCGCCGAATGCCAACGTTGGCGGAGCACGGGAAAGGCATAGTGGTGAAGGATGAGTGAAAGGAAACGGGGATTAGCCTGCGACGGAATATGTTCCATTGTAAGCCTGAAACTGCCATGGCAGGCACTGAGAGTGCAGAAGAAAGACAGAAAAAGACAGTGAAGCACGAGGAAAACAACGTATGAGCCAGAGAGGAGCGGCGATGTGCCAGAGACCGCTATCGTGGCAAGTACTGTCATTGTTGGCAGTGGCAGAGCAGATTCATAAAAGCAACGTCTCGACCGGGAGATTGAATAGCAAGTAAAAAATGAACTTCGCAGCGTATGAAGTTGATAGGCCCCCCTTCTGGGGACCTATCGATTGTACCTTCAGTATTCGTGTTGCATGGCATCAATCCTCCCCCGCATACTTACTGTAGGCACCCGAAACAGTTGGCTGTAAGTACCCTGGAACTTTGACAGTCTACAGTCTGTCGGATGTAAACAGACTGTATTTCTTCAGAATTTGTCGCGTCCGGGCTGGAGTACTAGGCTGACGCAACTGATACCTAGGAGAACTGCTGGCAGGATCGAGGACGCAATGGAACCGGGGCGAAATGCATGAATCCGGAGGCCTGCTACTGTTAATTAATAAAAAGTTAGAAGCCTGATTTGCGTGCTTATTAGCCTGCTTACGTAGCGGTTTCCCCCAAATTGCAGCATACTTACGAGAAAACTCGACTGTTGTCCTCAACAACCGGTCCCAAGAGACTTGCACATTCCGGGAAGCGTAGTCCTTCGAGACCGCATCGTATCTATCAACTCACACATCTAAGCAACATGACTAAGCCAAGCAGCCGATTGAAGGATCGATCAGTCCACTGGTACAGTATTCTGCGGTCAAAGGGTTGCTCTGACTCTCATGAATATTCGTGATTCGCTTGGTAGTTAGTACTTGCGGTCTACAATTCCGCCTCTGGATATGAACTTCTCGTTAATCACCTGATGATGTTGTGTCTCCACTTCTAGCTGTAGGTTAGGCAGCCATTCTACCCAGGGCTTATTTTAAGGCAGTATCTTTTCTTGCAGAACTATCTCTTGTCCACTGCTTACCTCGATGGCATGCAAGTGGCATACTCGTGTTTTCAGCGTTGTCAGAGACTCTAGGAGACCAGAATGTCAGAGCGGCAGGTTTTTCCGTTGATATTGATAGACCATTCTTTCCTAAGGCCCAAGGTATTTACTTTTACGTTGTTTATTTCTCAATTTTCACTTTGCAATTCTTATATAGGTTTTCCCTGAATCAAACGTCATATGCATGAGACAGCGCACTAAGGGGGAAGCACGCACGCATGCTCCCACCGTTTTCTTCGTACCCAGAACCCTGGTGCCCAGAGCAATAAAATGTGCTCTTTAAAGGAAGGGCTTACCCTTGCAAGCAACCTCTAGTTCATATCGTGGCTACCCTCCTCCATCATGCCTTCACGAACGACCAAAATCAGTCTACTCCTTGCCATCGATATCGTCTTCTTCTTCGTCGAGCTCATCGTTGGTAAACTACCATCAAATATTGGCTACACTTTACGACTGATTCGGGGCAATTCAAGGCTATGCTGCAGGATCGCTAGCACTTGTCGCGGACAGTTTCCACATGCTCAAGTGTGTACTAGTCGCAATATTTCACTAATTTCATTGTCTAAAGCTGCTCAAAGTGATGTCATAAGCTTGACCGTAGCCCTGTACGCGATCAAGGTACGTATGTGTAGGCCCCAGAATGTCTCCAAGGGAGAAATTAATACACCCTCGGTCCTTCCTCAGCTTTCGAAGAACGAAGCATCCCCAAAATACTCTTATGGGTGGCACCGTGCTGAGATCGTGGCCTCGCTTATAAATGGCGTCTTCCTCCTGGCACTATGCTTCTCTATTTTCATCGAGGCCATTCAACGTTTCTTTACCCGGCCAGGTTCGATTCTTTTGTTGACATTTAACTTCGAAAGCCATTGCTTGACATAGAGCAAACCAGAGATATCTCACGCGAAACTGATCGTCATTGTTGGGAGTCTGGGACTGGCTTCAAATCTCTTGGGGATGTTTCTGTTCCATGGTATGACAGCTTTTACAAGTTTGGAAGAACATTGTGTTATGGATCACTATCGCAGAACACAGCCACTCACACGGAGAGACTCCGTCCAAGTCCAAACCGAACCAGAAAGTTGGGAGCACAACCGCCAACATCCTGCCAGTCGTGGCACTAGCAGCTCCTGTTCAGCCTGCACAAGACATTGGATATAAGAGGCCCGGATCCCGCTTAGGACACAGAGGCCGCATCAGCCTTGAGGACAATGGCAGTTCGCCTTCAGCCATCGCTCATGAACAAACACCGAGGGGTGACATGGTTCATGACCGGCCATCCCAGCGACCTCAAAATGTATCAATAGACATTACACAGGATTCGAGCCTAGAGACCCAGGACGAGCACGAACCCCAGAATATGGTCCAAGGTATGGAGAATACGCGAAACGGTCAAGAGAAGCACAGTCCACGTACCAATAGCACCCACAGCGGTTCTCATGGCTCTATGAATATGCATGCCCTTCTGCTCCATGTCTTGGGCGATGCGCTGGGTAATGTCGGCGTCATCGCGACGGGCCTTATCATATGGTTGTCAACCTGGAAGTACAAGTTCTACTTTGATCCAGCCACCAGTCTAGTCATCGCAGGCATCATGTTCTCCCCAGTTTTACCCTTGGGTTAGTGAGTCTCAATTTTCAAGCACACTTCGTGAGTAATTGACCGGATCGATTCAGTTCGCAGGGCGTCGTCCATTCTTCTACAGGCAGTGCCTTCAACTATATCCCTCGAACGCATTCGTGAAGACATTCAACGGGTCGATGGTGTTATTTCTGTCCACGAGCTGCACGTTTGGCAACTCTCTGAGAACAAAATCGTTGCTTCTGTCCATGTTCGCGTACCTCGTACAAAGGAGTATATGCACCAAGCACGTAGCATTCGCAAGGTTCTTCATAACCACGGTGTGCATTCCGGTACTATCCAGCCTGAATTTCAGGTGGAAGAAAACGCTCCGTCTGAGGAGCATTTGATAGTGTGTACCATCTTGATTTTTCACGCGAATGTGCTGAAGAATCCCTGCAGACCAACCCAGAGAATTACTGCCTGATACGCTGCCCTCCTGATGAGGTTTGTAAGCCTGAGAATGCCTGCTGCCGTGAGCATCTTCCCCATATCTACGAGTAATGAATCTCATATCTCTTGACAGCGTCGACGAAGCCTCCCCTTTACGATTAGCTGATGGTCCAATACCCTATAGCGCTGTAGCATCTTGTCTGCACTTTTTAAGGGGTGGAAACGCCGGGACGAAGGCGACGATGACGCCAACACTTAGAGCCAGCGTGCTGGGACCAAGGAAATGATAACCATTCGTATACCTTATACGGGAGAGGGGGAGTGACCTTATTCCCAAATTATTCGCAGGTCACCTTAAACTGAATTACGTAGGGCCGTCAAGTTTTCGGCTACTAATCCCTGGCCAATGAGCCGGAGAGAATGGTCATGTACCTCACACGAGCGACTGCATGTCTAAAGCCAGTGTGGATTGTAAAGAGTGGTCAATTGTCTGAGGGTAACGCTCTATGTAGGCTTTTGATCACCCACCAATTTCTCCATAGTTCAGGATATGGCTACTGAGAACTGCGAGAATATATGAACGCACGGAAGGAGTATCATAGACGTCAGAAACTGTTGTCGCGCCATGGTATCAGTCTAGTACCCTACTGATTTTTCGTCCTAGAAGTGAGGGGTAGGTGGGCTGATCTTGATCCAAAAGGAGGCCGGATTTTGAGCCTGAGGGTGATTATTCCACGCACACGCCATGTCATGTAAGACATTGACCAGCGTGCACAAGATGGGCAATCAACTGTCCTGTTGATGCCCACCCATAGACTGTGTTGTGGGTTCGCACCGGCAAAAAGAGTAGATCTCGAATGATTTCTTCAATGCGCGAAAGAGGGGGTATATTTCCTACCTTCTCCTAACCCGGGGATTGCATGTGCAAGTAACTCGTTTATGAATTTAGGATGTTAGAATTCAGAGAATAATGTGCCCATGCTTGAATTACCCTCGAAAATGTCAATTTGTTTGAACTATTAGAGAAATCAATCACTGGCCAGCAAGGAGGTTCAAAAATCTAGAGATCTATAGAATGACCTGAACTCCTGATGCAATGGCGCGAAGCGTTCTTCGAGCACCACCTCATACGACCCATGCAAAGTATCCGAACTCGTCTGTCCACACAACGTGGCTTGCCACAGAATGTGTCCTGAACTTCCTCCAACCATGTGCACTCAAGCTTGCCTCCTCGTCCTAAGTCTCAAAAATTTGTAAGCTAGACCATGCACGATGATGTTGGATAACAGTTTGTTTCTCTTTCTTGGGGCTTAAACGTATAGCTCAAGAGCCGGTCTGTCCGAAGTTTCTCGATACGTACAGCTAGGGTTGTTTTGAAGTACTAAATTTTAAATTTGACGAAGCTGTGGGTGTGAGTTGAGTCCAATTGGGAGCGTCAGCTAGCTTGAAAAGGTTCCGCGGTAGGCACTACATTGCCACTGAGTCCTCACCGTACGTATTATAATCATATTACAGTATTATCACGCCAGGAAACATTGGAAATATGTACGTCTGTTGCTGCTTTATCTCTCATACGTCATCCCTTGAGGCCAGCCTAATCAGATAAAATAAGACCCTTCAAGTTGCATCAAAGTTTTTTGAACCGCTGTAACATCCAAACACGCGGTGGGGGTGTGTGAACTTCAAAGTGCTGCTAGTGATTCCTTTTCCTGGCACAATGGACCCTTTCGAAGTACGCATGCAATTCCTGGCGCAGTTGAAACGTCTGACCGCGTACGTTTCATTTTCACGTTTCTACATTGTTTTGCTTCATAGTTTCTGTGGGCGTCTCAGATCACAGCAATCTATCCAAAAAATTGTTAGTTTCGCGCTCAAATACTTCTCTCGCTGCGGCGAGGACTTGTGGGATTGCATCGTCGAGGAATGCCAAAAGGTCAGGAAGTATGCCATGTCTATCTCGACTCGAATTCATCTATCACCGCAGGGCTCCACGAATACTCGGATCAACATCCTCTACCTCTTAGATTCCCTTTGCGAGACATCGCTTGCATCCCGGACGTCGTCTTCGTCCGGGGCCGCCTTTTATCTGGACTACGTGACGAAAGACCTGGGAAAAATTGTAGAGCTTGTGGTACCCGATGGGAGAGCGGGTTTGCTGAATCTCATGAGCACGACGCAGGTAATGCCTGCCCATGATACATCTCTGCCCCTTAAACAGTAATCCCATTCATTCAGGTTTTGGAGAGCTGGCGCACCAAACGTGTTATAGATCCGTCAACCGTGGATAAAGTTTTGGCTAGCCTCAACCACAGGAAGGAACTGTGAGTATTTAACAGGACGAAAGCACACAAAAGTCATACTATTACAGCATCCACGATCTCCCGACTATCGACGAGCAGTTTCCATCCCTAGAAGTGCAGAAGCGAATCGAGGAGGACCGTGAACGGGTTGGTAGTCTGCCTCACATTGTTCCTCTAACACTAATTATGAATTTTGCTAGCACAAACGGCTCCGTGAACGACGCTGGGTGCAGCCACCCATTCGCACGCCACTTCCTCCTCGACTAGCGTCTTTCTACCCTCTATCGGCTACATATCTACAATCATCACCGACAGAACGCAAGGGAAAGGCAATTGTTCCACCGACGGCGGAGATTATATCAGATGAGTTCTCTATAGACGTAGAATTTGAAAATGCATGGGAGACAACTAGCGACTGGAATGAAGATGATGACGAGGCAGCACAGGAAGAGAATGCGCTTTGCTTTCCAGATGATGCCCCTGCAAAACCACTAGCAATAGAATCGGATCCAGATAGCGCTATGGAGATCTGGTGATGGCTGGGGTTCCATCGAGATGTACGATCACGCAGTTCGTTATTAGGACGAATATGTATAATTTTGTGTTCCTAGTCCTCCCTTGCTCTATTCTTCGTACGGTTATTGCGAACCTTACCCTCCCTATGATCGTTTCAGCGCATGCACCCACGGAAACAGCGAAGAAGTGCTCACGCAAACACTCGGGTTGCTTTAACTCGATTGATTTTCTTTGCTTTATTACGCAGAATCTTTCGATGGGCAGAGGCTTGAGGGTTTCTTGTAGTCTGTAATTCGCCGGCCACGATAACACTTCAGTACGTTGCAGGAATCAAGGTGGTGAAACTGACCTGAATGTCCTTCTCCATCTTGCGCTCTCTCCTGATGGTTGCAACACCCTGTCTGATACGATTGTACACATCCGCAAACTTGGTCGTTCCCACTTGATTTTGAACCAACTCCAGTAACTCCTGAGTTAGGGTCTTAAGATCTCCTACCAAGGGGATGGTGAGTGACAGCTCTCAAACAGAGGAAGTGCAACCAACCCATGCTACTGTCATGAATCGTATCATCATCAAGGATGCGATAAACAGGAGTCAATATATGGACGAGATACGTCTCCAGTAGTGCAGCGTCCATGTGCGATGCCATGGCCGCAAACCATCGAAAGATGGCTAGAGGCTGTTCTGACCAGTTGTCCTATTGCACGTCAGTCTCAGCATCAATATGACTATAAATTACTCACCTGTCCAATCGGGCGGTTCCGCCGAGCCAGCCAGGCTGACCTTGCTTGGTAGGAAAGTTTGGAGAATAGCCAAGGCAAAGGATTACTGCGGATGCTTTCCAACTTGCTCTGGGGTTCCGGATCCATTTCAGCCTCGTGATCGTGGAAGTCATTGCCATTATAATCCTGCAATGGCTTGACTTTGGAGACCATGCAGAAACACTTTCCAACGTAAAATAGATTTTTGACCACTTGAAGACTCAATGTTGTGTCTAGCGTGTCACTCTTCAACTGAAGACATGAATTGCGAGCTACTTCGATTAAGCCAGGGAGGGACACAAGGCTATCATCTGGGATCGTTGGTTCCGGAAGCCCAGGAGGGACCGTGTTGAAAAGTAGACCGACTAAACGAGATGCGGCATTGCGAACCCACGCATGACAAAAGAGAAGATGAGACCCGATTGCGGCCCAATCAGCTTTGCCCTCGTTATTTGTGAGCTCAGGGTGGAAACGTAGAAGCTTATATATAACGTTGAGAGCATGATACGGAAGTTGCCATTCCACATCAACATCCATGGAAAGCTGATCGTTAGTGTTCGCTTCTAGCTCCTGCATTTCCACAGCACTTCGGCGAATTACCGCGTTCATGTCTTCCAAAATGCCGGGAAGGTACGAAGCAACCCCTTGTTGCAATGTGTCAACCACAATACCATAAACCTGAGCAGATACCCGTGACAATTGGAGCTGGGCCTTCTCGGATGACCAGGAATGCAGATGTGCAATAATGGCCTTGCGATGCTCGACGTCAAGATGAATTAATAGTAGCTTGATCAATTCTGCCGCCATTTCCCGGCACTTCGAGGAGTCATCATTGGCTATTACCATGACGAGTGCGACGAAGAAAAGGTCCGCGTATTCACGTAGCAGCACCGTATCGAATTTGGCGAACGTGGCGCTAAGCAGTTCCATAACCGACAGTCTTCCGCTCTCAAACTCGTAGGACAAATTCTGAGCCAGGAAGGTCATATGATTCTTAAGCCGTCCTTTTCCTTGCGGATAATCCAGCAAGAACTGAAGTAGGACGGCACGGCAGAGCTCTCGTACCTGGCTAGCCTGGTTAGTTACCATGATTTCAGCTACTTTATCCATGATGTCATAGATCTCGGCCACAACAAACTTGCGTGAGACAATGGCTCGAAGAAGCCCAAAGACAGCTGATTGTCTGTTAGGTTCTTCGAGATCGGGGGTGAGTATTTCCAGCAGATATACAAGATCCTTCTCCTTGAGCTGTGATCCGCCGCAATCCCGAATGATGACGGCTAAGGTCCGGAAGGAGGACTGTACGACTTCCGACTCCGTATTCCCCGCCTGTCTGACAATTTCTAATGTTTGGCGCACAAAGACAGGAAGTGATTCCTCAACTGATTTCAAAGGGCACTTGATAATCAAGGCGGCTGCCTTCAAGCCCTGAACGACGACAGGAGTATCATGAGAGTAAAGGGTATTTCCAATCACTGCGACCATTGATTCTAAGCGTGATGTGACATGTGAGTCATGTATGTCGAATCGCCCACGTCGAAATGCAAGGCTGAAGAGGTCAAGACCAAGGACGACAAATCTGACCAATGGGTCAATTTCATTCATCTCCAAGAACAGCAAAGAGCAAACCTGAATGAATTGTGTCTAAAATGATCTTCATCCTTATCAAGGCGCCGCTTGGTCTGCACCACATAGTGTCTTTTCCCCTTCTGCTTTCCAGTGACGACGCGAGGCGCTTCTCTCAAGAAGCGGGAGTTCTGCTGAATTAGTGTGTGGCACAGTGAGAGGTACTCCGGAGGAGTCAAGTGCTTGTTAGTGTTTAAGCCTCCGGAAATTCGACGCAGAACGTCATCCACCAGCTGCAAAGTTTTCGAGGCTCCTGTCTCATGCAGAATCCCTCTGATTGGGGTTAAGATGGCGCTGATGCGAGACGGAGTGATGTTTCTGGCGAGAATGGCGAATGCATCCAAGCCTTTGGAAGAGGACCCTCTAACTTCAAGGACTGTTGTTGTGAAGCCTTCGGTGCGCACATCCTGACCGGATTGCCCAAAAATGACTTCGGCAGAAACATGAGCAACATCAGCTGCACATTCATCCAGATCTTTGAACAAATTAGCAGCGGTAGGTGATGTGACATGCACAAGTAGTGCGTGGGCAACCGTTGCCAATATGTGTAAATGGGGGCCTCGCAATAACGCCGCTCGCAGTTCAGTCATGATCTGTGCAAGGTAAGACGCCCCTATGATGACAGCAATTTTGCACAGAGACTCTCGCGCCATTGCCCGGGTGTCTTGTGATTTGGAACGAAAGACTTGAGAAAGGACCGTCAACAGGCGCGATATTTGAATATCCTTAGAAGTCTTCGGAAGATGACATGCGACTTGTGCAATACCAACAGAAACCGGGATCCGCAATATGTCCTCGTTGTCACTCTGATTCTCCAAGTGTTGGAGTAAGTTCGGCAAGAGACGTGTACTGACTGCATCGGCGATTTTTCTAGGAGGACCATCTATTGTAGTAGTGCTTGGCTCTGGCGCATCCTTTGCCTCTACACCTTGGAAGGCTTCCATTTCATCCATCTGTGCTAGATCATTTTGGTTAACCATAACAGGCATGTCCTCCACGGCTATAGCATCCATTGAAAAGTGAAAGTTCTCCAAAATAGCTACAAGGGTCCGCACGCATGCGCGTTCTGCAATGGACTTTGCCTTGATCAATGACATGTACCGACGAACCAAGGCATTGTAAGCTCCCCAATTTAGACGATGAGCCAGTGAGCCAGTTGTTACGACTGCTACGTCCACGAGGATGTGGTCTGTTGTTGGCGCATTCACAATAAAATGACCGGTTAAGGGTAGGAAAATCTCGGCAATGGTTGTGCTGCGCACACCGCTATTCTCGACATATTCGACAAGTCGGCGTAATGCACGCGTACGTCTGTGGATCTGAATGTGGTGAATATTGTTGAAGAAGTTTGCCTCGCTGTCTCCGTCGGCAAGAAGAGGGCGCAACTCGCTCAATGCAGAGATAGAGTCACATTTTGACACACCATATGCCAAGACGCCAAGTATTTCGGTACGGACAAGTTCGACCTTGGACAAAAGTCCATTTTTTAACGCAGGGAAGAGGGTGCGCATAAACAAGGTTTCGATCTCTGAGCTATCGTTCTTAGATAAGATTTCGATGAATCGTTTCAAAGAATATGCCGCATTTGTCCGAACGACCAACTCGTCAGGATCTTGTATTGACTGGAGCATGTTGTACAAAATGGGATGCCATTCGTGTGCGGATAGTTGACTGTACAACTCCTCGTTAAGATGGGTGAAAGCCTGGAGTCGACAGCTGAAATCTGGCTCGTCTATACGCTTTGATGTGAAGGCATTGAGAGACACCAGAAGGTCGTGAAGACGGTGGAGGCTGGGATCGACGATACTTAATTGACCCAGAGCATCCAAAAGAGCAACTCGTGCTGGCCTGCTGCGCAGGGTCTGAAAGAGCTTTGCGAAAAGGTCATACGTCTGAGCATAGACACCGCTAGAACAATCCCGGAAATCGTCGACTATTGGGATGATGCTTCGTATAATTTTTAGTAAATGAACCTTGATCTTTTCAGGTATGACTTTGTGTGGACGTTTGAGCAGAGGAGAAAAGTGTTGGAGAAGCTGCACTGCTTGCGATGGACTTGAAGCGAACGGCGCGACCTGGGAAAGGATGCCAACTTGGCGATGTAAAAGATCGCTTCGGGAGCCACCAGAGGTAGGCAATTCGGTCGATAATGCATCAAGGAGGGCGGAAATATGAGGCTTCAAGACCCTGTCCGCCACCTCGCTATCATCCTCAGACAAAGTGAGAATATGCTCGATGATGTCAAATATTCGAGATATGACTGCCGGCTTTACATGGACTGCCTGAAGACAGGCATATACCTTGGGCAATACGCGATCGTCATACGCAACCAAAAAAAAGACGAATCGCCTATGCATTGACCATTCATGGAATAGCTGTAACATAGCGGATGGCGACTGGGAATTTTCAACTTCTAGCATGGCGAGACGAGGCGAGATAAATCCAGCGAATGCAGATGACAAGTAAGCTTCGAATTCAAAGGAAGTGTCACAGCGGAAGAAGTCTGTGAATCGTTTGACTCCGAGCTGTCGCACAGTTCGCGTAGCACGTGCCATGAACGAAGAGGCGAGCAATGGCGAATCGTTGAGAGCTAGGTCCGGTCCGTCGTCTACCTCCTGTGCTTCTTGGTGTTCGACTGCATCAGGGATGGATCCCAGCTTTGCTTGGGCACCGGCCACAAGTCTAATTGTTATCAGGAGAAGCGAAGGCCAACAGGACACAATACGAGATCCCATCCTTTTCATTATGTCACCTAAAAGATTCATGAAACCTGTTTGTTGCTTTTCTTCCCATTCGAGGCCACCCGGGATTTCCGACGATGAAGATGACATCGAGAACGGTTCCAGCATAAGGTCGATCAGCAACCGCAACTCGTCTTCACGACACCCACCAAAGGCGCTTAAGATACTGGCCCGTCTATCTGCACCTTTTGTGCGTCCATGGCGCTCCAACATCATCCCAAAGAACATCCGAATAATAATATCCACAGCTTCAGATCGGTCTTCCTCTTCGATACTCGCCATGTCAAACGATGTTAATTCATCCCGCCATTTTGTGCTATCCAGAAGGGCACGAAAGTGCGTTTCATAGGGTACTAGATGTGGAGACTTGTAGTTTGATATGCAAGCGAGTGCCACAGACTGAAGATTACGATCTGGGTGAGCTAGAAGGGAGCGGTAGAGCGTTTGAAGCTTTGACGTTTGGTGAAATGCCTTAGGGTTGTCCAGCTTTGAAAACAGGGTAATCCAACCACTGATTCTCGCGCGCGGAGGCTTGGATGGCAAGTCCGGTGAGCAAAATGACAGGAATAGGCGGACAAGCCCGGCGTTGTATCGCTGTGTTAACGACGCAAATTCTCCGAGAGCGTGCAGCATCTGAACTTCATAGTTTGTCACGTCCAATATCTCGTGCTGGTTTTACCGCACTTTTGTGAGTGGACTGTATTGCCTGCCTGCATTCAAAACCATACCTGGGAAGATTCCTTTGGTGTTGGAGCACCATCTGACCACATCTTCACTATCGAACGAAGTTTAGCAGCACTTGGGTCTCGCCAAGAACGTTCGACCTCCATCGTTACATCTGGCCCATCTTTGGGACAAATGGTCCCCGCATCTTGAGCGAGTTTTCCATGGACTATTGCCTCGAGCTCGGTAAAACTTAAGTTCCAAACTAGATCTCCAAACCGTTGAGCAAGAACCGCTAGTGCCTTTGCGGCGGGAGTCCAGAGAGGGCGGAGATTGACCTTCATTTGTGCTTTTTGGGTGCCAAAAGTCAGAAAGCATACTGCACAGATAAGTGAGACCCACCAATCAACCACCTGGCACAAATGTCAGCCCCAATGAGATCGCCGTCCTTCACGACTTGTGGGGCTGCGGTAATTTTGAGAAGGCGCTCTCGTACCCCCTGTACGTCTAAAGTAGACTCTTCCCCTTGATGACATCGCCTCAGTACCTCACTGCTTTGGGTCTGCTCAATTAAGGGAGAGGCGAGTATTTGGAGAGCATCTAGACGCAGGTGGCGTATGTGAGAGAGAATAGAATCCTGTAGGCATGGGTAAATATCGGAGAAAGGGATCAGGGAGCCAGGTCTAGGCCTGTGTACAGTTAGCATTGCAAGGAGCACCGACAGAAAACCAAACGTACTGCTTCAAGATGGCCACTAGACCGCTGAGGACACTTTGGCAATTAGGCCACCGCGTCACAGCACGGGTTATCCAAGCTGGTATATCCATTTTTGCGGACCATTCAAGACTCGGAAGCTTTGCGAGTGCCTTCGCACATACACCAAACACCTGCGCCGCAAGCGAATCTGGTATTTTGAGCTCTGCTCCCTGATTTCCTGCGTGTGAAGAGTCAAGAGCATGTGTCGCTATGTAGACGAGCTCTGGACCGATCGATGGAAGAATAGGAGATAGCGTAAGAATGCATTTGAGCTCCTGCAACCGCATTGAGTGCGCTATTGTGCTTTAACCGTAAAAAACAGTGGGAAAACTTACATCTAATACACTGAAGTCTAACAACTTCAGCCGAGTCTGAACGCTTGTAGTCATTTTACGCAACCATCCTTCGTCTGCGTCGCCTAGTCTTTGCGCTTTCACGAGCGATGCAAGTAGGGTCAGCGTGGGCAGCGGATGCGAGTCGATCGATTGCACCGAATGCCTATGAAAATGTAAGTTAGCTAACAAGTCGTCATATGATCTTATGAAAAGTGCGACTTTAAAGTGAACGGTAGTTCGATCAGTCGCCACCCGCCCCAATCAAGGTCTGAGAGGGCACCAGAAAGCTGTAAGCCTAGCATAGGGTCCTGAAGGCCATCGTTCAAGATTAACAATGTTGAAGAAGTTATCCTCGGGAGATACATACTTGCCATGATGCTTCTATGAATCTCCGGCCTGAACCCATCCAAACAGGCATTTCACTTGCCATGAGAGCTGCTGTTCCTAGGCTAAGGACATGTTCTGTCTCAGAAACATTTTGCTGCGCTAAACTGGTCAGGACCCTCGACATTTGATTCTCTGCATAAGTGGCTTCATTATAAAATCTGCTGGAAAACCACACCACAAGCACGTACGCGTCATGCGTGAACCCTTCCGCACTGAGCAAGCGATGGACAGCAGTGGCATTATATAGTGCTGCTCATCAGGAGTGGCACCAAGGAATCGGGTAACAAGGAGGTCCGAGATTGGAGTGAACTGTTCGGCCTTGTCGCAATGATGAATTACCGCAGTAATGACTCGTCTTAATAAAGCTGCAGTATGAGAACGATACTGTACCGAAAGATGAACCGTTAGCAGTGCTTCAAAAAGAGCAGCCGTGCATGTATGGAGAGTATGTGTGACCGACTACTGGCCAGAAAGGAAGTGAGATCACAAGAAAAGGGTACAAAATGCTGACTGCAACAAACCTTGAAAGCGTAGATGAAAATCCATGCTCCGCCATCCGGAATGGTTTCCAAATCACGCAAAATAAGGGTCACAGCAACATTCCTCATACCTCCCTTGCACCGTCTCAAGATGGTGGCCCAAACCTCAGCTCCTGCTCGTCGCACCTCGGGATTACACTTTGTAAGAGTTGATGTCAAGGCTGACCACGTCCCTTCCAGACGTTGGGTCGTGGAACCCAGAAGTTGCTTGAGGAACGAGGAAAGGGTTGACAGAAGAACGGTGAGCGTTTCCGCTGATTGAGAGCGGGAAAGAGGCGCCAAGAGTGTCTCCAGGAGGCGCATATAAGATTGCTCAAGAGTACCACGCAAGTCATGCACCAGCTTCTGGAGAAGACTAGACATACTCAGTACAGACATAGTTACTATCCATATAGAAGACGCACTCTAGCAATGCTCTCAGTGCATCATCGTCTGCTTGCTTGGTGGCATCTATCCAAAGGTCCACGATCTCGTCACAATGATGCAAAAGGAGAGGTACACTTGCGCTTAAGCCGTGAGCCTGAGCTGCAAAGTGTAAGAATGCAGGAGAAAGGTTTAGTTGTCGCCACTGGTTGAGTGCACGGCTGAAATGAGACTCGGAGTCTGGTATGTCGTCGTCGAGCCTTGACTGTGCGGAAGCGGGAGGAAGATGAACGCTTTTGAGAGTCGCTTGATAAGATTGATGCTAACGCTACAAATTAGTGGGTGTGAAGAAAGGACTGCAATGTGCGCACCTTGAAACGCTTCAATGGTCGACCGTTTTCAGAGTCCATGCCTAAGGAAATTTCACAAGCGCCCATGTACCAGTATCCCTAACTGAGAGCCTCGGCGAGTCGGAACCAACTCGGAGCTTGTATCGTCGACTCTCGACAACTTAGCTGTGGTTTTACCTTCCACGCGCATGCTGAACTTGCTGGCATGCTCTCAGGAGTACAGTAAGTATGCATCCTCGGTTGCTCTTGCCACCGTGTTGATGTAGCCACTGTGCCGAAGGGGCGCCCTTGCCAGCCAGCTGCCATGCTCTTCCTCGTCGCTCTATCTCTGGTAACCAACTTCTCGGCTAATTAGGGCGATAGCCATATGGACGACACTTCAGCAACTTACAGTAAAGCGCCTTAAAAGCTAGCTGCTGCTGAATCGAAACTAGTATGTCTAAGAAACGGTTATGAGACAAACAGGAGTATCAATGCAGCGAGCGTAACAGAAGGGCACACGATTTTCTACTCTGGGATTACAGTTGAGCATTAATATCATCAATAAATTGAGAAGTGGCGTCTCTTCTTGGATTATCTATATCTGTGCATGTGACCTGCCCTCATGTGGTACTTGGATACTGCTCCGATGAAGATTCAAAAGCTGGTGCTATCAGGATAGCTTACTCTGCGCCCCGGTTAGTCACACTACCACCTCGAAGTTACATTTGGAGCAGCAGCTCCCGTCCCGCCGTTCGTTATGCTCCCCATTAAGGATGCCTCTATTACTGGTCATACTACTGCCTCGTCCCCTCGTCCTCATATTCTCTATGTCGTCGAGGTTACGTCAACTGATAACAAGAAGTATACATTGGTCAAGAGGTATTCCGAGGTTCGCTCAATCTGTATTATCTGCAATTGTCTCGCATGATGGCCTAACTTCGAACTCAGGTCAGTGTCCTGCACGACACGCTTGGGCCTAGCTCTGGTACACTCCCTCCCAAGAGGATTCTAGCCACAACTTTTCTTCCAGCCGCATGGGTGGACGACAGGCTGATCGAGGAACGCAAGGCAGGTCTGAATGCATATCTCAAAAATGTGCTATGGGAGGTTCGATGGCGGACACACTCTGCACTCGTCGAGTTTTTCGCCCCTTCGTCTATTGGAGCTCGCCGTAAATTCAATTTGGAGGATGCTTTGCCTTCTACACTTTCAAGGAAAGGTGCCGAAGCCATAATGGCTGCTGCGAGTCTCACAGCCGCTGCATACTATCCTGACTGGTCGGTGAATAGCAACCCGCCGGAGAGTATTGACTACTCTAAGTTCGATCTTCTTTACTTTGGTGATCAACATGCGCTTTTAAGATTAAACATCCAATTGATACCATCTGATAATGGAACTAGCCTTTGCGACACCAAACTCTTCATCAGGAATATCTTGGGATGCCGATGGGCAGGCCATACTGCAGCGACTGGTTGGTCTCGGTTGTTGTATGTTCTACTAAATTGTGTCTAACAGCTATCTATAAAAGGTCACTAGTGCCAGAAACAGTGGTCAAGGCACTAAAGTGGCGCTGTCCATCGGCAAGTAATAGCAATTAGACTATCATCGTTCCAGCCTTGATGATGTGTACGCACAGGTGGTTGGGGGGGTTCGACCTTTTTCTCCCAAGCGGTCAGCTCTTCTGGAAACATCACTACATTTGTAAATGCATGCGTGAATGCGGTAAACACCTATGGACTCGATGGTGCGTTGGGCCTCCATATTCTCATAGAACGTTTGTATGTATGACCTCTGTTGTTATTCAGGGATTGACATCGATTGGGTACATACAATGGTGCTTGTTTGGACTAATCACTCACTGACGTTCTCACAAGGAATATCCCAACTTGCCGGGTGCTGGAAATCCGTTTTCACCCTCGGATGCTGGCAATCTTCTGAGCTTCTTCACACAGTTACGCGCTGCGCTTGGTTCTTCCAAGATTATTTCGGCTGCTGTGACTGATTTGCCATGGATTGGTTCGAGTGGGCAGCCACTTACAGATGTCTCAGCATATGCAGCCCAGTTGACCACTGCCAACATCATGTGAGTCTGCCTCTAGCATGACATCATGGATGTTATTGACAATACATAGGAATTATGATGTATGGGGCGCATCATCTATGCCAGGACCGAATGCTCCCCTCAGCGACGCGTGCCACAATAGCCAGCAGCCGCAAGCGAATGCCGCTGCCGCTCTAGCGCAATGGACAGCCGCTGGTTTCCCCTCTCAACAGCTACTACTCGGCCTGCCCCTCTATGGCTATGTCTCCAACAGCACGCAGACTACCATATCACATATTGCGCGCCCTCCCGCGGGTTTCGCCATGTCCCAGCATAAGCAACGTGTATTAAATAACGGGGGTATGCATCTGGCGCAGGATTTGACAACACCTGAGGCAGTAGGTGGTGGGCCTAACTTTTTGAACCGCAATCATGCTAGATCTCGTGTCCTACCCATGGGAGATGCCGCTACAGCTCTGGGAGACCTCAGTGCGTATTGGGGACAACAAATTCCGTTCAATCAACTACTGCAGTTGGGAGCTCTGGTCAAAAATGCTGATGGAACTTACGGGCAAGCAAATGGGTATACAGAAGGTGCATATGTTATGTTTATTACATGCTTATCTGCTACTGTGCTCAATTTCCGGAAAGGCTGGGATAACTGCAGTGACACGCCGGTGGGTGCTATAGGTGATCTGTATTCGAGCCGTCTCCTGAGTTATCGCAGTTCCTCTTCGATACTTCTAGGTCCACGGTTGTCACCTACGACGATACGTACTCTCTCGGTGACAAGGCTGCCTTCGCGCAACAGAACGGAATGGGTGGATGTTTCACGTGGTCCCTTGATCAGGTAAATTAATTCTTGAATGCCTCGAAGTCGACGACATTAAAATACCTATACTGAAGGATGATGGCGTTTCCTTGCAAAACGTAATTCGGTCGAAGCTGGGGAAGTAATTTCGAGTAGTACTGCCGAGCGCTGGAACTTTTATGACTCACGACACTTTACGACTAAAACGATCTTCTAATGACCTTCTAAATGGATACTGTTTTGGCCGCATGGCCATACTGTGACAGACGCTTGACAGACGCTGGATGTGCTGTTAGATCAAGCTCACGTGATCACGAAATTGCATATTTATTTATACGGGTCAGAACCAATGCGCCTAATGCTGCCGTGTGTTCCGTGAGGTACGTCCCGGCTCGAGCGTTCAACAGTTGGTCGAAACCTCGACGAGTCGACATGAGTGCAGAGCACGACGAGGCCCTTCACACTCCTTTCATGGGGGACAGTGACAATGCATTATTGCCGCCTCCAGTCGCTCCTTCTATGTTCGAATCTGGGTTCAGTTCACCTCGCGACTCATATGCTGCGGCGTCGCAAAATCTTGGAACACCACGTTCATCTGCCCGTTTGTTCGACATTCACGATGCCGACAATAGTCTCGACCAAGATGTAGGAGAAAAGGCCTTTCGCAGGAAGGATTCGACTAAGACAAAGAATGCCAAGTCGGTCCCGCTCCTTGTCTTCGGTGGATTACTTGTGTTTGTAGTCGTCGTGCTCGCCGTGATCTTGCCCGTGTACTTCCTCGTAATTCGGCCAAACCAACATCACAACAGCGCTGCCGCGCAAGCTGCACCACCAGCAGCTACATCTACATCTGGCCCGAATCCGATTAATCCCGTTTCCAACTCCATCACGGGCAGTGATGGGTCCCTTGTCACAACTTCGGATGGATCTACTTTCACATACAAGAATCCGTTTGGTGGATATTGGCTTGCAGATCCAAGTGATCCATACAATAATGGGGCTAAGCCCCAGTCATGGGTTCCCGCTCTCAACGAGAGTTGGACTTTCGGTAAAGACCTGATTCATGGGTGCGAGATTAAGATAATTTCTTGCGTGCACAGATACTAACCTGAAGGACCAGTGTCAATCTAGGCGGTGATCTTTACTTTGCTTGTATCTTTTCTAGTGAATCGCTGATTGGTTCCCCTCACAGGATGGTTCGTCCCTGGTGTGTTTGGATTCAAGGTCTACGAATGGGGCGTGTTTACCCATTGTATTTTTTTTCAGAACCCTTCATTGTTCCGTCTTTGTTCGAGAAATACCAGACCAGTGCCATTAAGGCGCAGGACGAATGGACGCTCAGTCAGGCAATGAGGGCAGATACGTCACCAGGAGGTGGAATAAGTCAGCTTGAAACGCACTATCAGACGTTCATCGTGAATATCATCTCATATCTTTATCCATTAGCATGTCAATAACCTTTCGCGTTTAGACCGAAAAAGACTTTGCGGAAATTGCTGGGGCGGGTCTCAACTGGATCAGACTCCCGATCCCGTTCTGGGCTATTGACACGTGGAACGACGAACCTTTTTTAGAAAGGGTATCCTGGAAGCAAGTTCACCCTCATACTCTATCGTCTTCTCATACTCAGTATATCCAGGTACATCCTCCAAGCTTTTGCTTGGGCCCGTAAGTATGGTCTGCGAATCTACTTGGATCTTCACACTATTCCCGGTATGACTAATGCACACACGCCATTACTAATTTGCTGTATTTTCACACAATCTATCCAGGGTCTCAAAATGGGTACGCAGACAAGTTGCTTTGTATATCATGCTCGTTTTAATGTATGCGCAGATACAACCACAGCGGAAAGCAGGGTCAGGTAAGAGCTTAGTGTATGCGACACGAGTATCTTAGCAGTGAATTGTGCACAGATCAACTTCCTACATGGTGTCATGGGATTAGCAAATGCAGAACGCACGCTGGGCTACATTCGTGTCTTGGCTGAGTTTATATCCCAGCCGGAATACGTTGACTTGATTCCTATCTTTGGAATGGTGAATGAAGCTTTGTTACAGACCATTGGACGAGAAAATCTGTCCTCTTTGTGAGTACAGACTTAGCGGTTACAGGATCATTTTCTCAATTTTTTTTAGCTATCTCCAAGCGTACAGCACTGTGCGGTCTATCACCGGTGTTGGACAGGGAAAAGGACCATTCTTATCTGTTCATGATGGTTTCCAAGGCTTAGGCTCATGGTGAGTTATTCCATCCATCACTTCTATGAAACGCCGACGTTAGTCACTATTTGCAGGGCCGATTTTCTTCCTGGTTCCGACCGGATAATTCTGGACACGCACCCATATTTTGCTTTTGATGGATCGCCGAACACGCAGCCGCTATCGCAATATGCCACTATGCCATGCAACAGTTGGGCGAATGGAGTCAATGGTAGTCAGCAAGCGTTTGGTGTCACAATCGCAGGCGAATTCAGTAATGCAGTCAGTTTCCGCAATTTACTACAGGTTTCTTGTTAATCACCCCTGGTCTGCCGCATGTTCCTTGAAAGGTTAATGATTGTGGATTGTGGGTTAGAGGTGTCGGTGGTCAGGCCTCTTATGGCGGCGACTGCAGTACATGGGAGGACGCTTCAACCTGGGACAGTTCTGTCATAACCGGCTTGAAACAATTCGCATTGACTTCCATGGATTCCCTGCAGAATTACTTCTTTTGGACGTGGAAGGTACTTTGGTCGTACTATTCAAAGACCATTCAACTTACTGCAAGTATCTTGTCTGTAGGTTGGTAATTCGTCCACCACGAACTCAGTCCGGGCACCACTCTGGTCATATCAACTTGGCTTACAAGTCGGCGCCATACCCAGTGACCCACGAGAAGCGTATGGAGCGTGTGCTTCAGTCGGTGTTACACCCACAATGCCGTTCGTGGGTACATACCTGCCGTGGCAAACTGGAGGGGCTGGCGCAGGAACAATCAATCCTTCTGTATCCTCTCAGTTCGCGTGGCCGCCACCCACTATGGCTGGAGTCACACCTGCAAATCAAGTCGCGCTGCTTCCAACGTACACCAATACGGCTTCGGTGAAGACGCTGCCGATGCCCACTTATACGTTTACCACGAATGGAGCAACCAGCACGATCAGCTCTGGGAATGGCTGGTTGGATGCACAAGATACTCAAGGTGGCGTCACGTCTGTGGCAGGCTGCACGTATCCTGACCCTTGGAACGCGGTTTCGGGTGTGACGCTGCCTACTGCAACATGTACGGGACCAGCCGCAGTAGCCCCGTTGATCACGCCAGCTCCCACCAGAAATTAAGTCGGTGGGATCGCTATGTTGTGATTAGTTGTCGTGTACTCTCTTTCACTCATACCATCTTTGGACAACTCACTTTGGACAATGTACCGATTCAGTCCATACGTATGCTAGGAGTCTACATACTGCGTACTTAATAATAACAATGAGACATACTTCGGGACAATCATCTCTTCTTCTTTCCTTTACTACTGCTGCTACCTTTGGTTCCGCCTTCCAAGCTACCTTGTGTAGCCCCTGTAGTTAACTTTTTCCGTTTTGAGCCATGATGGTGTACGTTGGTTCTTTCGCTCTTCTTTAACCATCGTTCCGGGTCCGGAGGAGGGGTAACGCCTGGTACAACGCCTTTTGGAACACGGGATGCACGCACTTTTGTCTTCTCTGACGTAGGAGCTTGCTGCCGCACGTGTCGTATCGACGCCGTAGCCAGAACAAGGTGGGGGGAGACAAGCGGCGGCGGTGGAGCGTCCTCAAGAGAGCTGATGAGGGCTGGGGGGAGAGAATGAAGAGAACGAAGGAAGCCTGCTTGCAAGAAATCGAGGTGTGTTTGGGAAGCTGTCAAATTCGTGAGCGAATCAGACTGTTCATCTGAGTGCTGACCGCCACAACACACATGAGTCCTCAAAGTTTGTGTGAATTTCCGTAATAAACTCACAGGGGGCGAAGTGTCAAAGATTTCAGAGTAAAGATCTTGAGCCTGGCGGTAGTTGCCACGACGATATTCCTTGTGAGAGGAACGCAGTGAGTCAGTGTTCAAGGTATTTGGAATGAGAGGTAACGCACAATCTGAGCCTTCATGTGCAATACGCCGCGCTCTTGATTCTCTCCCTTCGGCTTAATATTTTGGACGATATCGTGTGCCTCTGGTTCACGGCTCAGACGGTATAACGCGTAAGCTTTTCCAAACACAAGCGGAAATATGATCTGTTGCTCTTCCTCCATAAGTGTCTCTGATAAAGCAAGTGCAGATGCATGTTGGTCGGTATGAAGTAGGAGGGCAATCTTAGTCTGTGATGCATCTGGATCGTTAGGTTCCAGGCGAAGAACTGGTGCGGATAAGAAACATATAGAGAGCTATGACTGAGAAACATACTCTTGTCGCATGTCTTGATCGCGTTCTTGAGATGGCCGCCGTCAATCTGAGCAACAAGAGATTTGAAATGTCTTCGTATGCATTCAGAAACCGGGGAAGGCTCCTTTGTGCTTGCTTTCTTTCGTTGGGAGGTCGGCATGCTTGCCCAACAAATAGACTAACTAGTCTGGCGGAGTTGGAACCCTCGTAACCGAATTGAACGTATTGACCATGGCCACTGACCAGTGAGCATATAGGCTTTCCTGAACTACCCCACACTGACACTATGGAAACAGATCTCAAAACGATGCTAATGTTGCAGAAGATGTCCCAATGTCTCAAGAACCAGAGCCTGTAGCGGTCTTGCCTATGGAGGCACCGGCAGCAGGCAAGAAAAGACCTCGTATAGACCTGACTACCGATTCTAGGGAGCGCAAACGTGGTAAATCGATGTTTGGGATCTTACTTGGCACTCTGAACAAAGCCAAAAAGGAGGACCATGACAGAAATGCGTCTGAAGCTGTGAGTTAAAGTCAGGTCGTGATGTTGTACCAGTCATTGACGGTGTAAAAGGCGAAAAAACGGGCTGATACAGATCGTAGACTGCAAGCACAACTTGCGGAGGAGAACGATAACGTTCGGCGTACGGAGGAATTAAAAAGGGATCGTCAGACTGCGAACAGGAAGGACGAGGAGCTTAAGTTGAGGGAAACTATCGTAAGTTTCTGTTAGTCGTCAGTTCTGTATTCCGATTTTCATAAAAGGCTTTAGTATCATAGTCGTCGCACACGCCTTCCTGCGTTAGCAAATTTCCTACTTACGTCGGATACGATTCCGTCCGGTGACCCGGAAGAATCTTCGACACTACCAGCCTCCGTCAATCCACTCGCTGCGCCGCCGCGCACACATCCACCGCCACTAGCTTACCTTCCCGCGCTCCTCACCCCAGCGCAGTCTGCATTTATTGCAAAACGGAAGGCAGAGGTGCGTCCAGACATCTCAATGAATCACAGGCGACTGCCAATGCAATAATTATCGAATAACCTCGTAACATTTTGCAGGTGAACGAGGCTGTGGAGAAAGAATGGCAAGACTGGCTCACCCAGCGCAAGCAGGGCTACGAGGAGGTCGACAAATTACGGGCGCGAGTGGAGGAGGAGGAGAGGCGGCGTGATGACAATAAGAACAAAGAGGATGCCAAGCAAGCAAAGGAAGAAGGTGGCGTTCGTGCCAAAACCGAAGTTGAAGATGTAAAAATGGAGGAGATCCCCGACGCCCCTGCTGCCAACGGGAATCCAGAAGCGGACAAAGGACGGACTTCTGCGCCTCCAGAAAAGGAGAAGGAGAAGGAGAAAGACCCGGGAAAGGACGGCGATGTTACCATGGTGGCAGATGGTGACGATGCGGTGGAGTACTGATTGTAGGTGAGCATGGCACACTGGGTTTGACTTCTTGCGCTTATGCTGTATCACCTGCTGGGAGCCAGAATGCACAGCAAGGTATTGATTTTTATCTTCTTCCTTGTTAACGCATTTTGTAATCCCTAGCTGTTACTGCTGCATAGTTTTTATGCTTGAATGTTCTTGTAGTTTATTACAATGTGAATGCTCATGTCGAGTGACCCACGTGCGTCACGTGCCAGCGCGCGTATAGAACAGACGGACGCGTCAAGGCCGCACGCACAATGTCTTCGCCTCCTGTTATCCGGTCTCTTGTACAAGATGATTTGAAGATGGTCAAATATCTAATTGGTCTTTCTGAAATGGGCCCTCTGGCTGTAGCTAACAACAGCGGTTCGTTAGTCCATTTGCGACATTTCCGCAAAGTAGCTCAAGCAGCCTTTTAGGGTATTTCCACCCTCTGACCATTGCCATCTGGGTCGCACTATCTTCCGCGATGATTCAATATATGAACTTGTGGCCTACGACGGACGGTCCTTTAGGCTTCTGGGGTGTGTTAAATCCCATTCCGGCTTTTGCGGCTTTTGCAGTCCCTATTATGTTTTATTTCGACTGGTTAGCGTCTAAATCAAGACGCATGGTTCTGCCTGACACCAACACCTCAGGTTTCATCGTCCTCCCTTCGAGAAGGCTCTCCATAAGGCGCTCACAGCGGCCGACATGCAAGACCCTCTGAAACATTATGCCCGCTCATCCGCATCGGGATTTTATATCCTAGAACACAATACCAAGGTAATTGGTCTGATAGCTCTGGACGCCTCGTCAACACCCCCCTCTCCCAGGGCAGCTTCAAAGACCAAAGCGGGCGCAACTGCTGAGACAGCCATTATACGGCATTTTTTCGTCGAGGAACAATATCGTGTTGCAGAGGTTCAGTCAGACCTACTCGAATATGCTATTTCGCGAGCTTTTGCTGCCAATTCGTCACCACGACCTCACAGAGTGAGAGCCATAAGCAGTGACTTGGAGTCGTACAAGGCAGTCGCGCTCCGCGCCGCCAAGTTCCATTCTGTATCGAAGTGGGACAGTGATGAACCACAGGAATGGAAAGTTGGTGTGTATGGCTGGAGAAGCTATTGGGTAGAAGTCACCCGGGAAGCATGGAATGCGAAAAAGGAGTGACAAAAGGGACAACACGCACTCACGCATTGCGTTTATAATATTGTGTCATGTAATTCATGCAGCCCATTTATGTGGCTCGAGTGTAGCCAATGTCCCAGTTTGTTGACGATATGTTGATTCGGAAAGTGCCTGAGAGCGCGCACTGAACACGATCGATTCCCTTAGTACAAAATACTGCAAATACACCTAAGATTAAACAAATCCCCAGTGCCTGTGTCCTCTCATTGTCTCCTTTTTATGTGGTGAGGGAGGATGACCTTTGAGTAGAAGTTTCCCTTTAGAACGGTCAGGGCACAGCTGTTATGTACTGTAACGTGTGATGTTAGTTAATGGGTCTTTCATTTTTTTTTTCGCTGAGACCTTGCCACATTTGCAAGTTGCTAGCTTCAAGGATTGCACACCGATTTGCACAAGGTGCATATAACTAAGTATGGCTCAGAGCCATCATCTGGATAAACTTGTCGAGACGTCTACGTATGCGACTGTCCTTCAGAATCTCCTACAGAAATTATCAGTATTTTTTTGCTAATATCTAAGAGCTTTTTGGCTTACTTCGGGTATAGTTCCCAGATTACGCGATGCTTGGGAGACTCCTACCCTAGCTTCCGACACCTTATGGTGAACGCTGGGTGGTAAAGAGACAGGGAGGTCCGTATTCATAGGCGAATGAGCCATCAGAGCCAAGAGATAATCCTGGGGGCTTGCAGAGCTATCCAAGTTCATTTAGTCCAGCCACCGACACAAGAATAAAGCCGGCATGGCATACACTGATGGTGTGGAGCTGGCCGAACACCACGCCTTACTGGCTTCAGCGTAAGCGGCATCATGACCGTCACGTATGCTTGACAGTTCAGATAAGACATCCTGGCGCTCTAAAAGCGTGAGCAACGAGAGGTTCTCGGGTCCAAAATCTAAAGCAGATATGCCTGTTGAACACAAGGGAAAACAATAAGACACCAATGGACACACTACGCAATCGTTTCAACAACCCTTTGGAGAGCGTTTCTAGTTCGATTGCATCATTTGGGAAGGGAGTCGTGCAGCGGTCATTAGGCCCTACGTCCACGGGTCGGTGGTTGAGCGCTATATCGTCTAGCTCATCATGGAGGGCCTGGATTGCAACTTGTGCCTTCTTCCCGGATTCATCCAGGAGGTTGACAGACGCAGAGATCAGGGCAAGGGGCGGTAAAATGACATCACGGAGAATTTGGGCGAACTAAACATGTATTCCCAGGGAGTATCAGGTGGCTTTCCACTCGAGGACATATGACTAACCTTCTTCAAATCTTCAGTTTTGTGTTGCATATCAGTAGCTTGTTCTAAGTTCCAGGCTTGTTCCACTGCCACCCCCGGCCATCTTTGGTCTTCGGTGTGGTCGAATATGAAGGTCCATTCATCTGGAGATAATAGTTTCTCAAGGCTTGTCCCTTCATGTAGCGATTGGTTCATTTTCTCAAGCTCGTCAATGACTCGTTGTTCCTCGAGTTCCTCAATAGCTTCACCCAAGCGTTGAACCTCGAGGCGAAGCTCATCAATACGATGATCGGTCATATGGTCACGTGGGTCTATTTGTTGAATTTGTGGGGATGATAATTGGCTGAGGTCGCTATGAATGCTGGAAAAGGCATCGAGTGACTTGGGCAACTCGTCTAAGCATTGATAAATTGGATAAGCACCTTTCCAGTGTCAGCATGGACGTCAAGAGGTATGATCTTGGGCTCACTGATTTTTTCCGAGACTGACAGGCTGCTGACTAGTTTGGAGACGCACCGGACTGATGTGGTTAACGTGGTGTCTGTCTTTATTCATCTCAGTGGTAATGAAAAAAGGAGCATAGGGATAGTTACCGTAAAAGATAACTCTGCTAAAGATTCTGAGAGGCGCGAAACAGACTGGGAAGCCTGTTCCCGAATGGTATGCAGCGTTTTGCGGGCATAAGCTGTCCGACGGACAGTTTCCCTATTTACGATACCCCCACTATGAACTGAGAGACCGGGGTTGAAGAAGGAAATATACCGTGCTTGTGCAATACGTTGGTTTGAAGCTTTGAGATGACTATCTAACAGGGCCTGCTCTTCCTCAATATAGTCCAATAGCGATCTTGGCTGGACATAAATTATACTAGTCAGATCAATAAATAAAACCATACCGAAATGATGAGGGGGTCGCGTAGTCACCCGGAACTCGAGTAAGTTCTGTGTGGCACGAAGGTATCATCGATGGAGACGGCTCATCGAGCGTGGCTAGTCCCGCCTCCACAGCCTTCTCCCACCTTTATATCTCGTCAGACTCCGTATTGGGGACACAACCTAACGACTTACAACTGAACCTCCTCCTTTTCTAGCGCAATGTCACGTAACGCGAACTCCTCACCTTCAACGAACTGTACCTGTGACGCCAGGAAATCGAGCAGTATTTTTCCTGCGGGTAAATCATTCACCCACTCTAGGTCTTGGTGAGTGACTTCGGGACCATCGAGGTAGTCAAGCATAGCTATAACACGGGTGGTACTTGACATGTTGAATCGACAGCCTGTGGCGTGTTTGTGGACGCGACGATTGGTCGTATGGGCGGCTATTGACGTGCTTGACTTTTTCAACGATATTGCGACGATGCTCTCAGATTCAGAGTCTGAAGCCGGTTCTCAGGACGTCCAACTTACGATCAACGCACACTTCGCCAAAGCCTATGCTGCTAAGAAGGAACGAGAGGAATTGGATAAGCGTATGTCAAGGCTCAATCTCGAGCCATGAAACCCAGTGCTGACGTTGTTTTTATTATATGCTAGTCAAAGAAAAATATGGCTCCGATGCCGAAGAGGATATATCGGACGAAGATTCCGAAGATGCGGAAAGCGAGGATGAGGACGGAGCAGAACTCACGCCAGCAGTGGATGCGGCTATTTTGAGAACCCTTGCCAAAATCAAGCGCAAGGATCCCGATATCTATGACAAGGATAAAAGCATTTTTGAACGTATGTTTTCTAATTTTGTGTCTCAGTCATGGTCCGACAGTGCTTAGAGGAGCAGGGGCGGGCTGGACAAGTGACACTACGCTCGAAACCTAGTGCTGGTGATATTGTCCGTATCAAACTATCCTTGACGCGTGCATCCTTTGAAGTATATTCTCACCAGATGAAACCGCTCACCATAAAGCAGCACGCTCTGTCCTCGATGCTCCAGGCCGCCTCGCGTACTCCGTCACCAGAGCCGGAGACCACAACCCATCACATAGAGCAAGTTAAACTTCGATTGGAGACCATATCGGCATTTCACCACGCTGTTGAGGAAACGGAGGATGACAGCCTCCTTGTATTGCGCGAGAAGACGAAGGATGAAGTTGAGCGTGAAGAGGAAGAATATCAAGAATACCTCAAACGTGAAGTTGGAGAGGATATCCGGCATCTGATAACTATCGAAGACGATGAAATTCCAACCAGAGTGCACGACGAAGATGGAGGAGAGGTCGGCGAATCAGCGCCAAAAGCGAAGAAGAAACGAAAGTCTCGTAAGGGCAAGGAGCAGGAGAAACCAGAGACTGATCAAGAATTTCTCATGAAGTGGGCTTTGCTCTCTTACTTGAACGCCCTTTCTGATCATAGGCAGCTATATTCTGAACCGTGGTTGGATCGACCGCTCTGCCAAGCGTGTGCCGACTTACAAGGATATCACCCAAATTGAAACAGTGGAGGCCGTAATTGCTCCAGTTCTTGATGAAGCCGAACAGGAAGGTTCACTCAACGATGAAGACGATTTTGAAGACATCGTGGATCGGTTTGAAAGCTCTTACAATTTTCGTTTCGAAGAACCGTAGGTCTTGTCTGTTCTTATTCTTGATATTTTTGTTCAGCCTCTTTGCCTGGAACCAGCAATGCAGCTGTGATCCCGAAACATCCCCGCAACCTCCCCTCTGTTGTTCGGCGGCAGGACACTACGCGGAAAGATGCTCGCGAGCGACGGAAACAACGTAAAGAGGAAGAGCTACAAACGAAGAAGGAAGAAGTCAGGCGAATGAAGGCTCTCAAAATGAAAGAACTTCGTCAGAAACTTGAGCAGATAGGTCGAGAGGGGGGTGTTGAAATTGACACCGAGGGTAAGTGTTGTCAATCTCCTGACGTATTTGTTACTGAGTCAAAGCGTTAAAACTAGGTTTAGTCGACTTTGATCTGGACGGTGACTGGGACCCTGAAAAGCACGATAGACAAATGGCCGGGTTATACAACGAGGAGCTGGAAGGCGTACGCACTCTTTCACATACAAAACTTATTTATGACCAGTTTTTGCGTTGACAGGACATGGAAAAACCACAATGGGCCGACAACATTGATATTGATGACATCCTGTCTACTACAGCGGGCGGCCTGTCGGAATCCAAGTCAAAGAAGAAGAAGAAGAGGAAAATAGATGAGGCAGACCCTGATGGTGTTGATGTGGATGCCATGGATGCGGATGTCCCTAGGACTCATGAAGAGGAATGGGACGGAACCGAAGAAATGCGTAAACGCAAGGCGCAAGAATACATGGATGAGGTGTACGGGATGGACTTTAACGATATGGTATGTGTCTAGCTCGTTTTTCATTCGTCCCCATTCCACCGGTGCTCACTGGAGCTCCGGTTTAGGTTGGGGATATCCCTACCCGTTTCAATTACACCGCCGTGGCGCCTCAATCATTTGCGCTGACGCCTGCAGAAATTCTGCTTGCGACGGACGCTGAACTTAACGAATACATGGGTATCAAACGGATAGCACCGTATAGGAAAGACGGTCGTTGGGACGTGAAGCGCGCGGATCGTCTTAGGGAACTGAAGACCAAGTTGAACGGGCGAAGCTGGGTGCCAGGGCAAACGTATGCCGAAGAAATGGACGATAAGAAGTCGAAGAAGAGGAAGGGTAAGAAGGAACGTCAACGAGCGAAAGCTGTAGGGGAATGCGGAGAAGATGGTAAAACCCGAGAGGACGATCTGATTGAGGTACCCTCTCAGCCCCCGGCGAAAAAGAGACGGAAGGAACAGTAGGGCTTTAACTTTGGACTATATTAAGTATTTTACCACCCTAGCCACGACCAATGATCACGACCCAAACCTGTACGCCTAGTCTTTATACTTTGCTAAAATGAATAACGTCCTCCCACATTACGTTTCAGTCTCCGACATCACGACTTTTAGCCACGACTCCAATCCATCACCGACGGTCAGGACATTCCGGGAAAATTGTCAGGTCAGTGAACTTCTCATGCTACCGTTTATTATTTTTAGTTTAGTCACCTCCCTTCTCCTGCCACGCAGGATTCACCTGTAGATACGTCCCAAAGATAATATTCTGTCGGAAAAACCCGAAAAACCATATATGGCCTGATGGCCCTTGCCGTACCCCGGCATCCTGATCGGCTGGCATATGGCCTGATAACCGCAACAAAGCCTGTAGTCCTGCGGTCAAACACCTGCGGGTTTGCCACGGGTCAGGTGCTTTGGGTTACAGGTGCACCTGCGATCCTAACCCGGGTGGGTCTGGTCACTATGATGCCAGTAAGTGCTTGACCCGGGTGCACCTGCACTAAACTAACAGCCATTATTCAGGTAGGGCACGGTCTCCTATGACCGTTGACCGAGCTGTACAGAAGGAGCCCTTAGTAGATATAAAACACACCATTGCTGAATGATGATCAGCAATGTCATCTCCAGCTAAGGCTACCTGTGCTCAAACTACGAACCAAGAACGCGAGCTAAACTGTTTACCCACTAAATCAACACGCTCTAGGTGGCAAAGCCCGGCTGCTCCAAAATCCCCCGTACGTCGGCAAAAAAAGAAGATCATGGATGATTTGGATATTTGGGATGAGGGAGATGATAATATACTTGGTATATTGTGCTGACAGACACCACACCATGCACTTACTTATTTTTACATAGCCCATGATACGAAGTCATGGAAGTCAAAGACATATCAACATTTTAATGTGTCACTTCAGCGACATCAGGATGTGCAACAGAATCCCCACCATCTCACACATGTGTTCACATGCAAATATGATCCGAAAAACCATCCAACCCAGACCCGTGATCGTATGAAAGCTAGTTCTGGTACATCTAATCTTGACCGTGCAGTTGAGGATTGCAACAAGCGGCGAGGAGTGAAGGCCTATCCAAATGGATTGCTGCGTCATCTACTGCACCAACTCTTAGCGCATATCCCGAAGACTCGATTGAGGCGTACATTTATGCTCCTGCGTTTTCCCCCGATGTCACCAAAGATGCTGGTGGTGTTCTCACATACTGGGACCATATGAGTGTTAAACATCCCAAGCTTGCAAAATTTGCCATGGCATATTTGATGGCTCCAGGTGTGTAGTCTATGGAAAAGAGTTATATGGATGTGCTGACATCACAGCAGCCTCATCCGTTGACGCAGAGCGAGCATTCTCAAAGGGGAGACTGGCAGTCAATCACCTTCAGCACAACACATCCTCACAAACATTTCACGCCAAGGTTGCATTAGCGTCCTGGATGGACACCCCTCTTTGGCCTGGCCTCAGCGATGTTACAAAGGTGTTAGAGCCAGAACCAAAGAGTGTAGGTGTCGAGCATCAAGAGAAAGTGACTGACGAGGAGATAGTTGAAATAGAATAGTCAAAAATACTGGTAATCTACATATTACCAGTATATAACACCTAAACC
>QFFB01002139.1:0-11532 GCA_003316465.1 Ramaria cf. rubripermanens | reverse complement strand
ACTTCAACTAGGAAGATAGTGATGACGATTTTTGAGTACAGGGTGTGCATGATGCATGAGGGATATATTAAATGCAGCAGCCCGTCGAAGAGTGGGTGACTCACGTACACTGTAGACAGAATAAGCGCTAAATTCCAGTTGCGCTTGCACTACAGCTAAATTTCAGTACAGACTTGTACTGGTATTTAGACTGCAATAAAATAAATTTACAGAGTACTAAAAATCAGTACCATACAAGTACTGATAACTAGGTAAGGAAAAAAAATGTGTCAAAGTCCACTTGGCCACTACTTTGAATGCCACCAACGATGCAACCAACTGCGTAAACGACTAACTCCCTCGCACGGGGATGCCAATGCGAGTGCGAGTGTGGTGATGCGGGTGAATGAGTCCGGAGTTCTGGTCTTAGAAGTCCATGTAACTAAAGTTCTGTATAAGCTACTGATGACGAATGAAATATATACATAGACTTACCTAGTCATGCTCAATCTCGGGTTCCATGAACACGGTCCTCGCGAAATCGCCGCTCCTGTCGATAACGCCCCATTCATTCCTTCGTTTCATGCGCCCGACCATGCACTCCACCGTACGTAGGTCGATCACTACCAGGACGGTTGACTCCGTGTAGATTGTTACCTCGCGAGTTCCATCCCTCCTACCTGTCGAGCACGGTTGCACGACGGCTAGCACCGTTTTGGAGCAGGTACGTCGAGAGTACATGAGGCCGGAGGATAACTTCAATGATGCTTTGTAGTTGGCCATAAAAGACTCGTCGCACCAATGAGTCTTCATCGCGGCGAGCACGATTATTTGGCACCATTAGTGCATGCTGTATATTGAAAACCAGATTAATGATTGAATATTCAGAATGTAAATAAAAACGCACTCGCACAAACGAGGAGTCCCGTGTGCCCTGTGCTTGGGTGATACTTACCGCGCACAACGCTCTAATTTTGTCCCCTCCATTTGCTATTCGTACCTTGCCCCAACGTGTCATAGTCTGCGGGAGTTTCGTGTCGATGTAATGGGCATCACACCCATAAATTTGCGCAAAGTAGAGGCAAATGCATCGCCTTAGGTCTTGTTCAGGTCGATATCCATGTTTGCGTGGTGAATGGAGGATAGAATTTGGATCTACATACATCATAGTGAATACTAAGTACCAAGATGATACCAACTGACTTACATTAGGGTACATTGTCTCAGTTGTGGTGAGCACGACTTCTACTGTTTCCACGCTTAGATGTTCCCAGACCTGTGCATAGCAGGCCTTCAGCTGGGACAATTGTGCCGAGCGTTTGATGTACATAGTAAGCGTCGCGTATGGATGGAGTCGTGAATTGATGCGCGATGATAACTTCCCACAGAAAGGTTCCATTGGGAACGCCCACAGAGTCCATGCAGGGCCGCAACACCGTATGTAATCTGCAATGTGGAGCATCGCGTTAATGTTGAATGTACAACCTGGTAAATTGATTTCTTGGTATTTGTAATACCAGCTGCCGGTGTGTTAGATAGTATCAGATGGCTACAATAGACGACTCACCGTTCATACGGCTGTACCCAGGTCACGATCATTTCTTGCAATTCGTCAACTTCTTCCTCGGTTTATTGTGAATAGTAAGCATTTCTTGATTATTTTCACCAAGTCACAGAAATGGCGATAGTACTTAGGGTTTTGGAAGCGATCACGTAGGAGAACCGGTCCCAGGTATTGAAACCAAAAAGAGGTGTATTCAGCTTTGTACTTTGAATTTGTGATATCTGGTAGTGCGCCAACAAATTCCGATGGTATGGTCTTGTACGCTTCTGCAGTCTCATGACCCATGAGTCGCCAAATGGGAGTGGCAATGCGGTACCCTGCGTCCGCCGCATTGACATGTTTTAACTTACCAAATCTGGCCCAGTGTTGAAGTAGATGTGTGCACACGTTCTCGAAGAAGAGGTGCATGATGTCATGGGGGAAGGAGTTGGGAAAATGGAGGGAGGGAATGTCAAGGATGTCTGATAACTGATTGATCCCGTGATGCATTCCTAATGCATCTCGATGTCTGCCTGTGGTACCTTCGCTGATCTCAACTAAATGGCGATCTAGATTCTCGCGTGTGCATGCCGGAAGAGCATAAGGGTTCCATCCATCGTCATGTGGTTCTCCTGGATGCCGGGGACCCTTTAAAACTGGATAGTAAGTGGTATTCTGGTTACCTGCATGGTTTAACTTTTCCCCTTGGATAGGGCGGGATTGACATGGACGAAAGGCCTTGTGTCCCCTGAGGCACAGCAATTTGGACATTGCTGGTAAATCACCGGACACCATGATTAGGTACGCACGTAGATAGAAGCTCAATTCGGACTCGGCATCGTACGTCCTGATGCCACGTGCAAGCTCGGCAAGTTCTTCATTCAAGGGAATGAAGAACGAGTCTAGATCCTTGGGGTTGTGGGGTCCAGGGATAACACCAAGTGGGATGAGGTTTTCGATGTGCATGCGGATCTCAGGTGGGAGATTGAAGTTGACCAGTATAATAGGCCAGGCTGAGTTGCTTTTGAATTTGCCCATAGCAGGCTGGGTGGCAAATACCTATAAGAATACATGATTAAATGGAGTATTTACACAAGGACCCATGAGGCCTTACCTGGAATCCATCTGTTGAAGCCCCCAGAGCAATGTCACGTCAGTCCAAAAAGTACTTGTGCCTTAGCTTGGCACCGTCAACTATGGCTAACCTCTCGAGCAAATCCCAGTAAACAGTGCTGTCGAAAACATCACTGATTTCACCTGGCACAGCCTCGCGTCGGCTCCAATATTGTAACCGCTTGATCATTGGCAGGGACTTGTACCAGGTTTGCATGTGTAGGATAAGGGGTAAGTACAACCACCTGGCGATGGGTTTGCCATTGGAGTGGTATCTTGGGGCATTACAGTACGGGCAGTGTGTGAGGGCAGCATGTTGTTTGATGTACAAACAACAAGAGCCATTGCACATGTCATAAAACCGCAGCTTCACCCCCGAGAGGATCTCCATTCGGCGGTAAACTAGATATTCATTGTCTAATTTTAACTTGTGCCTGAAAAATTGACGCAGGTTGTTGTATGTCAACCTCGAGAGCCCACTCCCATCGAGTCGCAGAGCAAATGCACTGATGTTGTTGAGGTCATCATCAGTAAGTTCACTGTGCCCTATGTAATAGTTGAGTTCAGGTAAAAGTGATATACATAGAAGTACTGATACTCACGAAGATCATGCAACTGCCGCTGCCACTCATCACTGAATCGCTCCTGGAGCACCTGGACAAGATTCTCTTCGGTGATCTCATCAGGTTCAAGCTCCTCCTCATCCTCTTCAGTTTCAGAGGCTTCCCAGCTAATCTCTTCATCATGTGAGTCCACTGATCTATTGCTATTGCCATCAGGCCCCATATCCATTGATTCCACATTGAGATCATGCTGGCCCTGATCTTTGTTCCCTGGTTCATGGTCATTGAGTGCTGGATCTGAGGGTTGGTTGCGCTCTTGAATATTGTCAGCTAGATAGTCGGATCCCAGATCGCTACCATCACCTGATGAGTTGCTTGCAAGATCCAGCGCATTCTTCAAGAGTTTGCGGTGACAATACCGCTGACGACATGAGAGTTTCTTAGTACATGAGGGAATACACTTGCAGGATTTCTTGTCCACCATGGTATGGACGATGGACAACATGTCACCTTTTTTAAGTCATTTCTTACTCCGCTATACTAGATTTGGTGCTCATTACTTCCTACCACCACCCTTCCCTTACCTCATTTAATGCAAGTTTTCATACAATGGAGGATATACTTAATGACCCCGCGAAAGTACAAGGTAAGTACAGCTGTGTCCTTCTAATCTCACTGGCCTTTTACATACCCTCCTTATCACCTCACCATTATTATCCATGAAAAATAGCACTCTTTGAAGCAATGGCCTCAAGAGGTATGGATGCCCAGGCTGTATGGAAGTCTGTTTCTAAATGTAAGTTATCATATCTTGTTAATATTAAATGCATATATGCACAAGTCTGTTTGATGAAATAGCTGCAGGAACATTTCGTCGCATCACCTAGCAAGATATTTCTCAGTCATTCACGGCAACTAAGCCCAAACAGAACACCAAGACTAAACCCGTCAAAGATGACCCTTTTTTGTCATCGTCCGATGATGACATGTCAGATGCTGGCAATGCGACTTGCATCAAATCCTCTCATACCCCTGGAGATGCTAAAAGCCACAGTATCAACAGTGATGATCCTGTGGAAAGCGATGACCCAGTGGACAACGACAATCTAGTGGATGACAACAATCTGGTGGACAGTGATGAACTGGTGGACAGCAATGATCTAGTGGATGGCAATGATCTGGTGGACAGCGACAATCTGGTGGATGACAGAAATGGCAACTACACCAGTAATGGTAGTGATAACGGATCGGAAGATGGGGACGAGGAGGACAATAGTGACGCTAACAGCCACACTAATGAAGTGGACCATGATGATATGGCAAGTTTGCATCACAGTGCTGATGAGGAAGAAACAGCCAAGCGCAGGAAAAAAGAATGTGAATACGTGGATTACACCCTCACCGATATCCTCCTCGTTGGTGGCCTTGGTGAGGAAGGCATGAAGGTGCCTAAGCCTAAAGGCACTGGTGGACGTGATTTCAATATATGTGAGCACCTCGGCCTCGATACTGGTGAAGCAGATGACAAACAAATGTACAATGACATTCTAGTAAGCTATGATTTGTTTAAACCTACACTTCATTGATCCATCCAGGCCTCGGTCCATGACTGGTCGAATCAACTCCTGAACACGCGTGTGCCCATGCGAGAGCAAGATGACTGCAAGGTCAAACTTGTGCATGCCAAGGTAAATTCCCTTCATCTTGTATGAGGCCTTCTTACTTCTTCCATAAATCTACAGGTAATGCAAGAATGCCCAGAATTGACCCATTTCGAAAACTTGTGGCCCATCAAAGTGTTGATTCAGCAATATCTCAAAAATAGCTCAGAGCTCAAACGTGCATCTGCCAGATGCCAAGCCAAACAATTGGCCCATCAGCCCATTGAAGTTGATAATCCTCCAATGACTGAGTCTACACACAAGAGTATCAGAAAGCTGACAAGCAAATCAATCAATACACATGCAGGTTCATCCACAAGCAAGTCGGTCTCCACAAACAAAACTGCACACTCAAGAAAGGGTGCTTCAACGAGTGCTGGGAAGTCCTCAGAGTCAGCTGCCCCAAAGTCCAAGGTAAGTTATTCTTTGTATATCTAGCTCTACACCTTATGTTGCTATACAGAATAAGACAGCCATTTCAATGATGGCTGTCAAAAAGACCGTGAAGCCTCATGCAAACTTTGGTTCAGTGGCTGACACATCAGCTCCTGCTAGCAATGTGGCCTCAAAGAAAAGGAAACAGCCCAATGAAGATGTGTTAATTCTAGTAAGTGTTTGTCTTAAGCTGTGCTCACAATTGTGTATCTTACTTCTCTGTGTCACCAGGCCAAACGCTATAAGACCCTGGAGAATGTGCTGCCTGTGAGTACATTCATTGCAGTCTGCCCCCAATCTGCCTAACTGCCAACCTTTGTCTTCTAGCCCACCCATGGCAAACCGGTAATTGTTCCATTGATTACAGACATCACTGTTACCTTTTCCTACTTACAGGCTGCCATGAAGGCCAGTGCAACAAACAAATCAGTGCCGAAGAAATCAGCACCTAAGAAATCAGCACCCAAGAAAGTGGTGACTAAGGTAAATAACCGCTATCTTCATATACTGTACTAATACAATGATACTTGCAGGTGATTAATGCAACTGCTACTGAACCCGATGAAGGAAAATCGAACGAAACACATCTAAAAGCTTCAAACTCTGAGGAGCCTTTAAAAACTCCAAGCTCCACACGCATCTATTTCATCTCAGCTTATTCCATCATCTCAGTTCAGCCCAGCCAGTCGACTCAGCCATACCCCATTGATTATCAGTTCATTGTTATCCCCATGCCATCAATCAGCAACACAGCTTCAAACTCTATTCCCCTTCAGACCATTCATTCCCCAACATTGCCCTCATTATCACGATGGTCACTCAATTCGGAAGATATTCAAAGACATGCCGAGCTTCATCATATGCTTTACCCCCAGTCAATTAAAGCAGCATGGCTCTCAACAAAGAAGTCACATCCCTATATTCTGAAATCATATGCCATTGGAGATTCAGTGTATTTCCAAGACGACGCATAGCCATTTACGTTCCTTGGATACATGGGCAAGATTGTTCACAATGAAGGAAGGGAAGAATATGAGGCAGAATTCAGGGCTCCATACCCCACCAACCATCCCACGTCAATCCGACTCAACCTTCATCATAGAGCTGCTTGAGACCATATACAACTGTCTCCCCCTCGCGTTCTATCATGGGAGTGGATCAAGGAGAAGCTCAGGAGTTATTTCTGTTGTTGATTCGTCACCCTCACTCTTATGACTCAATTGTGCCGACTAATGTCATGACTCATCTCGGAGAAAGTGGACCATTTGTACAATTACGATTGGTGGATATTTATAGTGCTCTTGTTATGACTCACTTTGTTTCAGAATGACTCACCTTGTTTCTATTTTAGTTAGTCTTTTCTCGTCATGACTCATACTTGTTCTATTTTTGGATCTTTTATTACTCATTCTCCATACTTTACCCCTATCTGATGCATTCTTGCTTACTTTCGCTATTGTAATTTCTCCTTTGTTTCCCCTTTTGTGTTTTGTGTTCTCGCCATTACTCATTCTGACTCAGACCTGCTTGCTCATCATATGACTCACTCATCGCAGTGCATGACATCATTGTAGCTTGGGGATGTGTATATAAAGGGCTTGGTCTTGCAGTACAATAATAAGTCAAGTTCAGTTCTCAAGTCAAGTCTCTCTTAAGTCTTACGCTCAAGTCCAAGTCAAGTCCCAAGTTTAGGGCACAAGTCGAAGCTTTGTCACAGGACATAGCCGCACATATGTCACAAGTTCTACGTCATACGTCACACAAAGCAGGGCAATCATCACAAGAAGTCACCTGCATTATATCCCAGAAGAACAGGTTGTACAACTCGTTCTCCATACCAGTCACCCACAGTAGTAGTCTCTTTGCCCACGAACGACTGCATTATAGACCGTCCGGGTATAAGGACCGTTGCGTGCAGGCTAATAGGTATTATTCCTGTTAGTGCATCTTTACCATTGCTTTCAAAGATGCTTATCGCCAGTCAGTAGATCTCAAGGAATTGCATCAGCACCTTTGAGATCAAATCAAGAAAACAATTACCCAGTACACATCAGCCATCACCGACCACCAGCTCCCCATCCCAACCCTGGACATCGGTGATAAAGTCTGGCTCAACTCACGCAACATTCACACTAAATGACCTTCGAAGAAGCTGGATCATCACCAATTAGGGCCGTACCCTATCACCACTAAGATCTCTTCGCATGCATATTGATCAGGCTTACCACTCAATCTTCACCAGATACACCTAGTCTTTCATGTATCCCTGTTTGAACCTGCAACCACGTCCACAATCGCAGGAAGACACCCCAATCATCCACCTCCCATTGAGGTAGATTTGGGTGAGGAATTCCTCATAGCAGAGATCCTGGACAGCCGTACTCACCAGGTGGAGTATCTTGTGGGATGGAGTGGTTATGAAGGAACTGCGGATGCCACCTCCTGGGAACAAAAGGCCAATGTCACCAACGCCCAATGGAAACTTCGTAAATTCCACATACTGTATCCATACAAAGCACATTGAAAATCTCTTATCCATTCCTGTAGTTAGAATGTTGTCACCCCGTTTCCTTTTTTTACTCACACCCATGCACACATCCCTATCTTTCATGATATATAAGTAGGTCCTCATACCCCTCATTATTCACATACATTATGTTACATTTCACTCCTTGTTATTTGCTATTTTGGAGAGGTTGTTGTTGTAAACCCCACATTCCCAAAAAATACTCCACATTCTACTCTACATTGGTATTCGCTACCCCACCCTCACACAACGTCATTGAGCCATTGTGGTATTTTCTCATGCAATGTCCCTGGGTGCGTGATTTGAATAGCAATCTCGCACATCACCCCAGCGGCCTCCATAGCCACGTCTCTGGCTAGTTAGCAAGGATGAGTGGACAAGGCTGAACACGTACCAAGAACACCAGACAAGGCACCCAGTCATGCATGGACCTTCCACTGGAATGAATGACAAGACCAACCAATATCAGGCCTATGACCAGCTGGCCGGTGAATGTCTATCATCGTTGGACTCCGAAGCTAGGAGGGGGGTACTGTCATGACTGCTGTTTTCCACACCCCAAGTTCAGCAAATTCTGTCGATCTCTTTAGCATCCTTCTATCATGCCGATAGTAACAAGGCCTCAGTCGATGTCACTCCTATTCACTGGTCACCGAATGTGATCTTTGCCATTGTACCATAGCACTTCACCCTCATTTCGCATCATTCACAGTCCCCTTGCAGTATGCAGGGTAACCAAGGATGAGCAGCAGCCCAGTCTAACTGACAAGTTTCACTCCTATACCCCATCCAACCCCATGCCCCATAAAGGTTGTTTGACCCCGACTCCATGTCATAATTCATGCTCTAACTCTACAGTGTTCTCACCCCTCTCAATCCATCCCCCCCTGCATTTGCTCTTTACTATAAGTACTTTGATTCCACATGTATAATTCCCTAGTTTGATTATCATACATCTACCTTGTTATTTGCCCTCTTACTAGTAGAAAAAACCTTAAGTGCAATGACCTACTCCCTTATCGGTAGTTGTGCCTAACGGTGAGCTCGAACCTTTGATCTTACTCGCTACGCCCCCTTTGGGGGGCATCACTGAGACTGCTATTCGTAGCACTTCGCAGGAGCGTTTGGATCAGCGAAAGGACCACCTGAACTGGGGTGACCGTTCCTTGAGGACATGCGTGATTCTTCGCATACTACTCTCGGGTAATTCACTGCAACTGTAGGCCCATGTTGGAATCACACTGATGTTCTATCTTTGCCCTAAATTCCAATCCTGACAATGGGGATACTTTGTTGATATCAGAACTCCATAGCATACATGTATGAGACATACTTATATACTAAAGGTGACTTGGTGATTGTCAAGATTGGATTTTGGGGTAAATATGTAATGTCAGTATATTTCCAACATGGGCCTACGGTTGTAGCAAATAACCCAGGAGGAGTATGCAATAAATAGTACACATCCTCAAGGAAAGGCCACCCCAAGTCAGGTGTTCCTTTCACTGATCCAAACACTCCTGTGAAGTGTTGTGAATAGCAGTCTCAGTGATGCCCCTAAGGGAGCATAGCGAATAAGATCAAAGGTTCAAGCTCACCAATGAGTAAAACTATCAATGTTACAGTGGATAGTTCACTATGGTTTTTCTACAGGTCTGAGGTTAATTAACAAGGTGGATGTATGGTAATTGAACTAGGGAGTATACATGCAAAAAGCAAAGTACTTATAGTAAACTAAGGATGCAGGGGAATGTGAATGGGCAAGAGCATGGGTGTGGCAGACTGACTCATTGCACTGCGGCACAAATGAAGGGGTAAGATATACCTGTATGCAGCAAGGCTCATGATGGGATCAGCCGGGGTGACCCAGCAGTAATATGCCACCTATGCTTCTATATGATGACCCTGAATTATGCAGGGTTAGTGTAGGATGCGTGAATAATGATGGAGCAGCATAGACACTGGGCAAATATGCAGTTTGGCAAACAGTGAATAGAGCAGGGGTGATCTGTGCATGAAGGTGGCATGATGGGATATTTCAGTGATAGCGGGGATTGTGGGTGGAGTGAATGTTCAGTAGTATATGGAAAAACAGCAATCCTGACAGGGATCAGGGGTGGGTGAGTGAGAGGTCACATGGTATGGGCAGGGTGGGATCTAACTAAGAATAGATAGGAGAGTAATAATAGAGACATAACAATAGAGTGTGACTGAGTGTGACTGACTCCCACTGAGGATGGAGGCCTGAGGTATGGAGTCAGAAGTCCCAAGGTATGCTGAGGTCTGAGGTGGAATGGGGATCTAACAGATACCTGTCAGGATTGCCATTTTTCCTGTATCCTCCGGGACAATCACACTACCCATGACCTCCCCCATCACCAAAATATCCCATGACACCACTCCCATGCATATACCACTTGCACCACTATTCACTGGTCCCTGAACAGTATCTTCACCATTATGCCATGATACTTCACCCTCATTTTGTGCCCTTTGCATCTACTCCGTGGGGTGCAGGGTCACCACGTGAGAGCAGAAGTCTGGCCTACCCAATGGGTTTCACACCTAGGCCCCATCAGCCGCATTGCCTCATGAAGATGTAGTGAACATGATGCTCAGAGTGAACCTCCATCCAGATGCCATTAGCCACAATGAACTGACCAGTGAATAGGACTATTACCATTTCAACACCAGAATCGTTCCATATGGTCACTCAGCACGCTGTGCTAATGGCAAATATGATGAACTTCTTCCATCCACATACGCGACACCTGTCCATGTGGTCGTGCGCTTTGATGTAGTGATAACCAGCTGTCTGCGGTGTGCTAAGGCTACGTACAGACTTGCTCCGATTAAGTGTTGTGATAAAAAGAATATTGTAATAATCACTGTGATGTCATTTCTTTTCTTATCCTTTTATTATTCTTTCTCTTTCTTTCTCTCAGTCATAAAAGTTAGAAATAATGTTCAAAAAAAAGGAGAAGGGGGAAATCTTGTTTGTTATATTCAGGAGGAAGCAACAAAAGAACACCCGGCCCACTCGCGCGAGTCGTAGATGCGCTATGACATCACGAGTACGGACAGATGGGAAACGCATCTGATTACCCCACGTATGCATCACCAATAATCGATCGGCCCAGTTACCTGGCGAACAGGCGCCTGAGCCGCCGGAATGATAAAAATAGAACGAAAAGGAATGTTGCGACTATAGAGGGTCGTACGAGGGTGGTAATGACACAGGATTTAGAATCAAGGAACACATCAAACATATCCAATAAATTGGATCGCATATAGGATAGGGGAAGAAGGAGCAGCTTTCGCATTATTATGTCAAAGAGACAGACATTTTTTTTTATTACCTTTCTTACTTGTCATCAAAAATTATATTTCCAATCCCCCCATTCACTATTTTCTTCCCCCTGACGACTAATTATTTTCCAGATTTTTTCCACTATCCAAAACAAAAATTCGGCACTATTTGCTCCACAGATAGTACTATCCTTCATCCCCTTAGTTACTAAAATTTCAGACCTCCGTCCCTATTATTAGCATTCCCAAAATCATCCATACACCTTCTCGTATACGTACCGTAATATTCCTGTATGTTGTTCTTCAGCCAGAATTATATCTTTCCTGATACACTTAGAAAAAAGCTCAGGGCATTCAGACTTGCCTTTCAATTTCCTATCATCCTCTTCAACAAAATTCTAT